>JAVCKZ010000012.1:7071-22411 GCA_034780755.1 Lepetodrilus elevatus | reverse complement strand
TACTACTACTACTATTACTACTACTACTACTATTACTACTACTACTATTACTACTACTACTACTACTACTACTACTATTATGACTACTACTACTACTACTACTAATATTACTACTACTACTACTACCGGTATTATTACTACTACTACTACTACCGGTATTATTACTACTACTACTACTACTACTACTATATTATGACTATATTACTACTACTACTACTATTATTACTGCTATTATTACTGCTACTATTACTACTACTATTACTACTATTATTACTGCTACTATTACTACTACTATTACTACTACTACTACTACTATTACGACTACTACTACTACTATTACTACTACATGTACTACTATTACTACTACTACTACTATTACTATTACTACTACCACTACTACTACTAATATTACTACTACTATACTACTACTACTACCAGTATTATTATTACTACTACTACTATATTATGACTATATTACTACTACTACTATTATTACTGCTACTATTACTGCTACTATTACTGCTACTATTACTACTACTATTACGACTACTACTACTACTACTACTATTACTATTATTACTACATGTACTACTATTACTACTACTACTACTATACTACCAGTATTATTAATCTTATAAAAATTACCATGGACTATTAGCAGAATAAATACAGGGAAACGTTAGCTATTCCAGCCTAGATATTGTCAGCTCTTCAAAAGGATCTACACTAATGATTATTTACAGATGTTAATAGATACAATTGATGTGGAATTAAACTTTAATCTACGTGCAATTTACTTCCTAAGAAAACTTCTGCCTTAAATTGAACCAAATAATTAACTTAATAAACCATCAAAGAAATTCCACAAAATGTATGAAATCAAGAAATTACAGTTTTAATCACATTCCTTTTAAAGGTCCAATTTTGCCATCAAAATACGAAAACTGAGAAATATTTTAATTGGTGGAATGTGTGGCTTATCTTGAAATCTATGAACAGGATGTATGGGGATCATTGCAGTGTAGAGTTCTATCTGAACGGATCTAAATCCTATTTGTCTAACAAGTGATCGGACATCAATTGGGACCAATTTACCTGGAGAACTGGAGACTGGGGACTAGCTTGGGGGCAAGACTGCCTTGTGATGGTCAGTCATGGTCAGTGATGGTCAGTCACGGTCCTGGTCAGTCTTGCTAGGCCAGGATATCAACTCCCCATGGTCTCTGGGGGTGGGGGGTCTGGGTGTGTCCCCATGGTCTCTGGGGGTGGGGATCTATGTACAGTGAAAGGGTAGAGTTTGAGGGTGGTCTGGGTGTGTCCCCATGGTCCCTGGGGGTGGGGATCTATGTACAGTGAAAGGGTAGAGTTTGAGGGTCTGGGTGTGGGAGAGGAGGGGTTGAGTGGGTGGGGTGGGGTGGGGTGGTGGTGGTGTCATGGGTACAGTTGGAGGCCAGAGGGGTGGGGTCCTGTGGGGGTAGTGAGGGTGGTTTTGAAGAGGAGAGGGAAAGGAGGGAGGAAGGAAAGAGAGGGAGAGAGAAAGAGAAAGGAGGAAAGAGAGCAAGCGAGAGGGGAGAGATAGAAAGAAAGAGAGAGACAGAGAGAGTAAGAGAAAGAGAGGGAGAAATATATATAGATAGAGAGAGATATAGATATAGAGAGAGTGGGGTGAGGGATGAGCGGGAGAGATTTGATTCTCCTATTATATACATACTATCATTATCAATAAATGTATTTAATTTTTTTATATAAACTTGTCAAAATATTTATGCTTCATCCTTGTTTTCCAAATGTAATCTCTAGAGATAAAAAATGTCACATTGGAATAATTAACATCCTCTACCCACACACTCACATTCATCCCTCCATATCATAAAACCCTGGATACAACCAGAGTAACAATCTATTACCTGGGTGCAGAGACGCTATGTGAATATGGATCAAATCAGATAACCATATGATCCAAGACAATAATTTCTAGATAATCCCTGCACACAAGCAGGATATCATGAGGTATGTTATGTATATCCTGTGTGTAGTGGAGATTGACACTCACATAAAGTGGTGGAAAATTACTTCCTGAAAGATTTCTGGGAGTTCTGATTTTCAGGGAATGCTATCAGATTTTGAAGATTACATCCTTTATACAATGAGGATTTACAGTCAGGATGCTTGTGTAAAATGGAATTACATGTATCAGTTATCATTAATCTTAGTAGATCCAACAATTAATTTGTATTGTCCAAGAGATACTTTATTTCATTGTATTGGGTGTTGGAGTCTATGAATGAAAGATGGATCACGCAGGGGATATGTGATATGATATTTCAGGGGGTGAGAAAAGTAAGTTGTCTATGGGTGAGATAAGAAAGCTGACTAAAAGTAAGATATTTCAGTGGATGAAATACAAAGAGATGACTAAAAGTGAGATATTTTAGTGGGTGAGATAAGAAAGCTGACTGAAGGTGAGATATTTCAGTGGGTGAGATAAGAAAGCTGACTAAAAGTGAGATATTTTAGTGGGTGAGATAAGAAAACTGACTAAAAGTGAGATATTTTAGTGGGTGAGATAAGAAAGCTGACTGAAGGTGAGATATTTCAGTAGGTGAGATAAGAAAGCTAGCTATGACTGAAATATTTCAGTGGGTGAGATAATAAATTAACCATTGGTGAGATATTTCAGTGGGTGAAATAAGTAAGTTAATTGGGTGAGATATTTCCTGAATGAGATACCGTAAGTAAGCCAGTTGTAAAGATATTTCAGTGGGTGAGGTATGGAAGGTGATTGTTCATGAGATATGTCAATGGGTGAGATAAGTAAGCTAGCTGTTGATGAGATATTTTAGTGGGTGAGATGGTCTTTCAGTTCTTGTGTCATGACACTATTTCAGTGCCAGTAGGTGAGATAAGTAAACTAGCTGTTGGTGAGATATTTCAGTGGGTGATATGGTATTTCAGTTCTCATGTCATGAAACTATTTCAGTGTATTGATTGATTGATTGATTGAATTAATGTTTACGTCGCGGTGGGAATATCTCACCCATAGGCGACGACATTTCAGTGCAAGTTGGTGAGATAAAATATGCTACTAAATAATAATAATAATATGGACATATTATATAGTGTCAAACATGTACGCTCATAGCGCTTACATACGGTAAAAGTTATTGGTGAGATATTTCATTGGGCGAGATGGTCTCTCAGTTCTCTTATCACCACACCTCCAATTCCACCCAATCAGTGTACGGGTCTTCCCCTATTCACTGTTACTGTTATATTATATAACTCATGTAATCTTTGAGAAATCCGGGGAAAGCCAGCCGCAATGTGATTCCTGCTCCAACCATGAAGTCCAGTGGACGCTGTAGGAATGTCGGGTTCTGTTTGCACCTCCGTGTTGGACCTCGGCTGAGATATATTTGAGAAAGACCTCTGTTTCTGTACTCAGAGCCTGTTACAACCTTTGACCTTTGCCGCTGTAAATACCCCGAACTCCAAGGGGTTGCATAAGGGGCTGGTCAGACAGCTGTGGTGAGGTGGGGGGTGACAGGAGGTGTGGGGGTGGCGGTGGGTTGATTGCAGGTAGATATACTGATATACCTGAGAGGGTATTTTAAAAGGGGGTGGCTCCTTTACACACATACCTCTTGACATAGTCCGGAGAGGAGGTCGGTTTAATGTATATCTTGACCTGAATAACCAGGTAAACATTGGATCTTTGTAGTGCGACCCTTAAATTGTTGGCTGGGGTCAGGGAACCTTTGTAACCTCAGAGGGGTGTGGGTGGGGGTGGGGGTGGGAATAATGGACTCCTCTGTACAGGTTTCTGTATAGTACAATTATATTAAATGATATTAAAAATATATTGTATTTGTGGAAGATTTATTAACTTTTAGAGTATTTCTGAGATGTTCTGATGTCTGTTTGGTAGGAAATAGTGTTAATTCTTGAATACCATACAGAGGCAAAGGCAAACTGTTACAATATTTGTTCAAATTATAATTTCCATATTGATCTAGTAAATATCAAACTTACTCTGTTTTGAATTTGTTAATGAGAATAAAATCTACCAGGTGTACCACTTGTTTTTATTTATTTATTTTTATTTATTTAATAATAAATTGCTGCTTAAAGTTGCAGTGTGAATCTTTCATCTAATGAGTTTATATTTACTGCCAAAATGATATAAAATAAATAAGGAAAGGACTATTAATTTATATAAACTTTACTTCATTTCTATACACCGTGAGTGAGCGAATATGGAGTTTAACGTTGCTGCGGGAATCTTTCAACCATTTGCGACGATCTATACACCGTACCACAGATATAAACAGTCAACTATCACTAAAGACTATTCATTAAAACTCCTCTTTGTCAACTCTTATTCAACAGGATATTAATTATAACCTTTTATCCAAATTAATTCCCTCACTGTCAAGTCTCCTGTCTAGTTCACAGGTTCTCGAGACACTCCAGCATCGGGCACCAAACACCATTTCTTAGGAGACAGTTCCCATAGGTGTCATCACTGCCCTGAGAATAATAGCCGGTCCCCTCTAGGGTCACAGGTGCAGGCTGTAGGGTCCTGGGGTCTCTGGGGGTCCCTACTGGGGTCACACTACTGTAGTGAACATATTGTGGGGAGGGACAAAAGAGGGGTCAGATAATCTCAGCCACTGACATAACCACATCCCATCCTTTTCACTTCGCGGCGGAAATATGGCGGAAACATTCGTTCTGTCTTTCCCCGATCCTTTTCCTTTTAAGATAATCCTGTTGACTGTGGGGTTTCTATGAGGGTGCTGGTTTTAAGATTTAGGTTTGATGTTTGCTCGAGATTGTTAGGGACATTTTCGGGAGGTTTTCGGGCTTGTTTGGTTTGTTTTGTTTTCATTGTGAATCGTGCTGGCATTTTAATAGGCTGATTGAGCTGCTGAGGGAACCTGATTGGTAGCGGAGAGCGGTTGTGTCGTAATGTCTTTGATGTAGTATCTCGGGAAATGGGACTTTCATGATTTCTCTGGGAATTGTGCCAAGTATAGTTGTATACAGGCAGTTTTCTGTGAATCTATGGAAATCTGCTGATTTATTTATCCAGGAGTTGATTGGGCTTGTTTTCCGCTGAAATTACAATTGTCCATTGCCAGTCCTGTGTATAGCATCGTTGCAAATGGGCGATAAATTTCTGCAGCGAAGTTAAACTGCATAGTGTATGATTTGGACCTGGCCGATTCGGACCTCAAAAAAGCTGTTTCCAGGATGATTCGGACCTCAGTCGAAAGCTGATTCGGACCTCAGACTTAGTCGACTTCAGTTGAAAGCTCTTTCGGACCTTTTTTCCAGGCTGATTCGGACCTGTTGCCCATGCTGATTCAGACCTATTTCCAGGCTGATTCAGACCTATTTCCAGGCTGATTCAGACCTATTTCCAGACTGATTCCAACCTATTTCTGACAAATTTCCAAGACCGATTTCTAGGCTAATTCGGACCTATTTACACAAACGTGCGTCTAAAATCTAGAGGTCGCATTAAATTAGTGACGCATTAATTTTCGTGATTTACAGTAATCTGTCAATCATTATTGTAAACTTACATGCTTCTTGTCAAGCTGTTACTATGGTCTGTGAGTTCATGTACATATCACTTCACTGCGGTGCCAGAGTCTATAGATATCACCTTCATGTGATGTGTACATATGTTGCCACTCGCTATATTGTGTGTTCACACCAAATGACAAACATCCTGCTTTAGGTGTCCAATCTTAGCTCATCAACTACAGATCTCGGAGTGTCACCTGTCAGCACTTCCACAGATAACTTCCACACCAATGACTTCGGATGGTCAAGAGCATTGTATTGTCCAGTGTCAGTGGTCGTCAGGTGACCAAAGAGTTTAGTACGGTACCAGAGTGAGAAAAATGTGACCAATTTTTGCTATGAGACTTTTTGTGATTGGCAGCATGAAATTGATTACAGGGTGACCATTTGATCAATTTCAGCTGACGAAAGAGTAGTACCAGAGTGAGGAAAATGTGACCAATTTTGTTATGCGATTTTTGTTTTGTCAACGATGTCATGAAATTGATTGCAGAATGAAAATGTTGATAAACAATTATACTCATGTAACTGTAGACATGTTTCACTAATAAAATGTTGTTTTCTGTCACCTATCCGTATTTGTTTGTGATTGGCAGCAATATTGAGAATAGGATCATGAGCAATGGTAACAGTGCTCATGAATCAGCATTTATAGGCATATACACTTTGGTTTTACTCATATTAATTTGCATAATCTTTTGGTGTTATTCCACATAATGATCATAGCACTATGAGGGTCATAACTCCCCCCTCCCATTAAAAAATAAAATTAATATAAAGTAGAAGAGAAGAAAATATTTTCCAGCATTTCTTCACGATATCGTCGCAAATGGGTGAAAGATTCCCGCAGTGACGTTAAACTCCATATTCACTCACTCACTCATGATATCTGCTGTATTTCTGACATTCAAGAAGATAATGGACAACATTTCACAGGGATTACCACATGAACATGACGCAGTATCAGATAGTGTACGAAATATAAATGAATTCAACTTTAAAGAAAAACAGTAATTTTATATATCATTTGTTGGACTGAATTCCATTTATCGGTTAGCTTAATTTCCAAGTTCTAATAAGCCGCAAACCAATGCTAAAATAACATATCCCCCACCACCCCCATCTTTCAATATGTTCAATAATATGTCACTTAATGTACTATAAGATTCTCACACATCACACCTGTGTATAACCATCACCAGCTGTTGCTGAAGTTAATCCCAAACAATCACACGGAATTAACAAATTATTTTGAACCGTTTTTGTCAACAAATCCTGAAAACTACAAACTTGTTTTCTGTCAGATTATGAAGAAATGTCAAAACTTTCTCTGTGACACCACGACAATTAAAAAGCTGAGGTGCAGTGCATTGTGGGAAGCATTCTGAGGAGTTTATAATTGCAATCCGAGTAGTTTATAATTGCAATCATTGGAAGTTAAGCTCCTGCAATGCATTCAACCTTGCATAAGTCACTGAAACACGCCACAGTGGCAATTTGTCCCCAATTCTTAAACACAAAATCCTACCCAATGGACGACATACAGGAACTCTAACCAAAGACGTCAATTGCAATCAACAGCGATGTTGTTTTCTTGAAGGAAAATAATCTTACATAACCATGGAATTTAACATTTATTTAACACAATTTAATGGAAAAATTCCAATTCCTCTGAATTAAATCAAAGTTCGTAATCATCATACACCTCAATCAGTTACACAACATTCTGAACAATAAATAAAACCAAAGATTCACCAACTTTCTCCATTATGTCTGAAATTTAAGTCTCCACTGTTACGTAACAGGAAATTTCTGTTTTGTATTTACTAAATCATGGATTGAAAACTCCTTAAAGGGAAGAAAACATAATTATGCAACGCTCTGAAAAGGGTTTATTACAGAACCCTGGTAATTCACCATAATGACCTAAGATGTCAGAACATTGGGTCCTAAAGCCCATATTTGGTACATCCTGCTTAGTCACCCACAGGCTATTCTAGGAGATAAATGTGATAGATAATGAGTGGAACTAAAGCCTAAATGTTCATCGCAACCTGGAGCTTCGCCTAACTGGGCAATTACTGAAAATGTCTTGACCAATCAGAGGGTGAGGTTGATAGGGGGACTCTTTGGGACTTTGCTTATCTGTGGAGGATTCCTGAGAGAAAACCCAGTTTATCTGACTGTGGATAAGGTTGATTCACCCAGTGTCATGGTGGACTAGGATAGGGTTCGATGACTAGGATAGGGTTTGATGACTAGGATAGGGTTCGATGACTAGGATAGGGTTCGATGACTAGGATAGGGTTTGGTGACTAGTATAGGGTTTGGTGACTAGGATAGGGTTTGATGACTAGTATAGGGTTTGGTGACTAGTATAGGGTTTGGTGACTAGGATAGGGTTCGATGACTATAGGATAGGGTTCGATGACTAGGATAGGGTTCGATGACTAGGATAGGGTTCCATGACTATAGGATATGGTTTGATGACTAGGATAAGGTTTGGTGACTAGGATAGGGTTTGATGACTAGGATAGGGTTTGATGACTAGGATAGGGTTCGATGACTAGGATAGGGTTCGATGACTAGGATAGGCTTCGATGACTCTGAAAGGAAACCAATGGTTCTAGAACATATTGGCTTCCAAAAAATTATTTCACAACACGTAATAAAGAGTTCAATTATTAAAAAGCTGTACCATTTAATGCTGGCAGATTTACTGCAATATTCAGCACTATGGATGTTACGGGTTTCCTCCTGCCCTAAACTGCTCTATAGCTTACAAACCATAGTTTCACAACAAGAATTCAATTGATTAAAAAGCCATACCAGCTGGTATTTGCAGGTTTAATATTGAAAGCTCAAAACCCCACTTCATAATATAAAACAAATCAAATTAATAAAAGCTAGCACTGATGGTGACTGGTGATGCTTAACCCTCTCCCTGCTGGATTAGACACGGGTACTGTCCTTTAACCCTCTTCATGCTGAAGGCAACTGGAGATGCCCTAAAAAACAGTGCCTGTACCTAATCCAGCAGGAAGAGGGTTAAGGCATATCTGGTTGCCTCCAACATGGAGAGAGTTAACTCTCACAGGCATTATTTTAACCCTCTCCATGCTGGAGGCAACCAGAGATGCTCTAAACAGTGCTAAAGAGCTGTGCCTGTGCCTAATCCAGCAAAGAAGGGTGGTGGTGATGCTGAACTATGATTAGCAATTACTCTACCCTCCCATGCGGATATATGACAAGCAGTTATCTCCCCTTGGTTCCAAGTGTCCACCCAGTTGGCCCAATCCCTAATGATGATTCTGAGTGACATTAATATATAACATTCCCCCATTATATCAGGACTGTCCATCTTAGATTAGGCAATGGCTGCCACTGGACAAGATACTGACCACTGCTGGTCAAGAGGAATATACATCAACAGCTCCTTGTAATTACTGTCAAGTCATGCTTGAACTGGGCCCAGGGCCCTGAATCTGGATTGATAATGAGCTGGGATCATGGACATGGGGATGTGTGAGGAACAAGTCTGGACTTGTTCCAGTGGGTGGTGTCTGTGGTAGAAAGTATCAAATAGAGATGATGAAACTGAATGCTAGGGTTTGAAGTCTTGTATAAGTTTGGGGATAATATAAAGAGAAAAACTAGGTTTGCTCTTCCGTGAACTAATTTGTGGTTGCTGTCTGATAAATGAGCATCTTATTTGAATGGATGGACTTAATGATTCGGATGGGTACAGGAATTAGCGAGCATCTGGGATTTACATGTTCCACTGTAGCTTTGATAGATGTCTGATAAGTTGTTGTTTTTAAGGAAATTAGGCTTAGATGGACTTAATGAAGAAATGTAACTTTATAATCAGCGTTAGCGTGAGGTATCTTGTTATTGTTGCCGAGGAGGGGATGGTTCATGATGCTGCAGATAAGCAGTTTTAAATGTCAGAGGATTAATCTGGAGGATTAAGGGATGTTAAAGGAAGGATGAGCTCTAATTTACACAGATTTGGGATTATAGGGCTATTAATGGGCTAATGGTACCATTAGCATCACTGTACAGGGTTTGGATACAGGGTGACGACCAAAACAGGATATCTTGTAGCTTTAATTAATCCTTGTGTTGTCCTGATAAACATTGATAGCATCTTTTAAGATAAAAAGTTTCTGCATGTAAAAGAAGTAAATTCTTAAGTTTTCTCAAAGGAAAGATCGATTCAGAAAGAATGGAATAATGTTTGGTTTATACTGTATTTAAGAATTAGATTTTTAAAAGTTCTTTTAGAAAGATATTAACTATTGATTCAGAAAGAATGGTGCCATATGCTCGATTGGAGATAATGTTACCTTAGTTACGCCATTTCCATCATACTCAGGAATTGCTGGGTCCTTTAACCTTCTCCTTGCTGAATAAAATCAAAGTGTTCCAGGCCCCCCAACCGATTGGAACCGTGGCGTGACTATCGGATTATAAGTAGCCAGGGTTCCAATCGGTTGGTGGGGCCTGTGTTCTATTTCTGCATCTGATTGGGCAACTTAAGTCGCCTTCAGCACGGAGAGGGTTAACCATCTCCCTGCTGTATTACACACAGACACAACTTATTGGGCATCTCCAGTTGCCTCCAGCATGGAGAAGGTTGAAGAATCATCATCTCTTACATGCACTATTTTCTACATGATTGCAATCATTCTTATAGAGTTGCAATCATTCTTATAGAGTTGCAATCATTCTTATAGAGTTGCAAGATATTCTTAGAGTTGCAAGATATTCTTATAGAGTTGCAATCATTCTTATAGAGTTGCAATCATTCTTATAGAGTTGCAAGATATTCTTATAGAGTTGCAATCATTCTTAGAGTTGCAAGATATTCTTATAGAGTTGCAATCATTCTTATAGAGTTGCAAGATATTCTTATAGAGTTGCAAGATATTCTTATAGAGTTGCAATAATTCTTATAGAGTTGCAAGATATTCTTATAGAGTTGCAATCATTCTTATAGAGTTGCAAGATATTCTTATAGAGTTGCAATCATTCTTATAGAATTGCAAGATATTCTTATAGAATTGCAATCAGTCTTATCTGTTGTCTTTTTAGCGTATTTTGCTACTTTTGCAAACCATACAATTGTATTTCTGGTCTATTTGTTTCTTTTACCTCAAATACAGTAGCTAGGCATGCGTGGGCTTTGATTCTTGACAGCTTGGGTGGGATGTAGTTAGTTCAGTTATTTCAGCGGAGACAGAAGAATTTGACCATGAAATGGTCACTTTATGGGACAAATAGACAGCTTGATGGTCAAATGGGCATCCTCGACGAGAGCTGTAAAACTTGAGATCTGTGCGCAGTGACTTTGGTCATTCTGGGCCCTGTGATTAAATTGTTAAATAAATGGACGGCAATCGTTATATGTGGAGGACATTTAGTGGAAGACTCAGATCAGATTGCTCGCTGATACACACTGGGGAATTTTTGATGATGGTTGGCTGGAACTTACAGATCTCATTCTCATATAGTCCTTGTCAAAGAGGTTTCGTGGTGAATTTAACCCAAAAAATCTTTTAATGTTTTTCTTTACTTTAAAAAGAAAATTGTCGCTTCCAAACGTCTTTGACAAGAAGTAATTCTCACCCAAATTATGCAAATAGTTATATTCAGTATACAGTAGACCTCGGATATACCGGCCTCGGATAAACCGGCCATCGCATATAATGGACTGAATCTGAAGTCAAAGGTCCTGTCTAACGCTAATTGCGGCATATGCGTATAACGGACTTTGCATATAACGGACAGAAATAGTCGGTCCCAATGAGTCCGTTATATGCGAGGTCTACTGTATTTGCAATGAACAGTTAACTCTCTCCATGCTGGAGGCAACCAGAGATGCCATAACGAGTGGTGCCTGTGGCTAATTCAGCAGGGAGATAACTCAGCAAGTCTAGATATCTGGAATATGTAAGCTAGCATTTCACTGACGCCATTGCAATTTACAAGTACAAGTACAACACTAATCTGTTAGATTGCTATGCAAATAATTTACTTTCACCATTTCCTCTAAAGTTTCTAAAGTCTCAGTGAAACTTACATTTAGTTGTTTGGGGGAGCTTCATCAAGTAATTTAGTAATCTAAAAAGAATACAATTTAAAAGAAATACAATGTACCTAAAAAAAAGTAAAATATTTTGAATATACAACTATGGTAATACTTTTTTTTAAAGCACTTTCCCCCATATTGTGTTAGCCTTTTAATTAAAAAAGAGATGTTTAATACTCAAATCATATCAATATTACAGGTCTGAATACTTAAAAATTATATTTTTCAAATAAGACCACTCTAGTATAGTAAAATATCCTAATGTTAGTAATATAAAGAATTTTCCAAGGTACCGGTAGGATATTTTAATTTTCAAATTATTCACATCCTGGTAATAGAAATGCCTGGCAGTTTAACAGTACATATAAATAGCTGTGGTTAATAACCCATAATTAAATTGACCTCAACAGTTCATACTGAGAATAACCCCCATACCCAGATAAACATCTCCAAATTAAATTTGACACTTGACAACCTTAGATATAAATCAATTTAATAATTTCACTATTTGAACCCATTGATTAAATTTGGCATCAATGACCTCATGAAATTATCGCCACAAATAAAACCACAGACCTTCACACTTAAAGTGATCTAAATTTAATGAATGACACACCGATCAATTCTGGTAGAGAGACTCCTGAATATCTCCACATGGTCTGAATTGCATGACCCTTACAATGGCGCCCGACAATATGGGGCTGACATGCAGGCTATGCACCCAGGAATACCTCCACTTGGCTTGGGGCCCGACACGGGCTATTTTCACGGAGAACAATTGAAGGTTTCCTGCTAGAATTAAATGTCTGTCAGTCCGATTTGTGGCGTAGCGAAACCGTAATTATTCCACAGTCATTGTTTTGTATGTTGGTCATTTCGGGCCGGTCATTTCTTTTAGCCCAAAGGACTTATCCTGACCCTGGTGGGTCAGTTAATGATCAGGCAGCTGGTTTTACTAGAAGTTGCAGCTGGTTTTACTAAGATGTGCAGCTGCAATCTTTTACTGTTAGAAATATTTATTTAAATGAGGGTCAAGAGGTAATGTTTATTTAAATGAGGGTCATATGAATATTAATTTGCATTCATCAGTAGGGGGTTAAAATATTTAAAATTTAATATTCAATTAATTGAGGCCTTGCACGGAACAATCGTCGGGTGGCAAAAAAACGGTTTGGGTGGCAGAAAACAATGTAATGACGTGAGCAACTGCGGAAAATCCCATTGTCTTGCCACCCGCAATGCTATGTGATGTATTGATTGACGTCACATGCAAGGTCTCAATATTTTTGCTTTTAAAAAGTCAATTTATTTAAAATTAAATTTGCTTCTTTTCATCTCAGTGGATTCATAGACCATCTAATAAAAAATACAAAGCAAAAGTTGCACGAATATTTTAAGAATTCATGAAATATAAAAAATTTACTTTTGGATTTAACCTTCACTCAGCATATACTCAGGAATTTCTGGGCTCCTTTAACCTTCTCCCTGCTGAACAAAATCAAAGTGTTCTATTTCTACATGTGATCGGGCAACTTAACTCACCTTCAGCAGGGAGAGGGTTAAACCTGTTTCATTGCAACCATCATGGTAACATCTCAATTTCAATGCTTTCTAATTGACAGTGGTATACAATGGTATACAATGGTATACACATTGTAAGTTCTCCACCCCACCCCCTAGGCTATGGCAAGTATACTAAGTAGGTATACACAGAAATGGACTTTTAATGTGACAATCTGTTGAGGAAAGTGTCAGCACAAAATCCAACACAATACCATCTGATTCTCAGGGAACAAGGAGTTGAAATTATAACTGAAATTTAATGATATCTGCCTTAAAGCAAATTTCTAAATAATGGAGACTTGTTTGTGAAGTGCCTGCCCCTTTTGTGTTAAATCTATTAGGTTTTTATTGCAGTTCTAATTGCCCTGGTTGAAGGTGGTCATCTCCTTTAATTTGATACATGCAGAATGGAAAGTACCTTTAAATGGACAACTGTTAAATCCCCATACATGTTATACAATGATATGAAGAAAGGCATGTAGATATTGCATAGGAGAACTATGGACAAGTCAGTGTTGTAAACTCTAATGACAAAAAGATTTAAATTGAAATTGTCAAATGTTTGATAGTATAAATGTCTACCAGCACAATGTGATGTCATGTCGTTGGTAATATTTGGCAACAGTTTTTGTTTAGTTAATCTGAGAAAATAAACTTGTTTCTTTGGGTTTTAGGCAAATGTTTACACAAATATTACATAAGGAATTTATTTTAATTAAAATTGAGATCAAATTGAAAAACCATTAATAAGAAAGAAACTAATAATGTTATTTGCCAAATGTTACACAAGATTAAACTAGTCCCCAATTTTAAGTTCCCAAAGATACCAGGGTCTTTTGTAAAGAGATTAAATGTAATTTAAGTTTGTGATGCAACTTTTAAATGGCTTTGGTGCAAATTCTACTAAAGAATCTAATGTAGAATAACCATATATATATAGGTATTAGTATTTCAAGATGTAATACTTATTATTCAGTTTGGAAACAGTCACAAAAGCATCTTTTCAAATAAGACCACTCTAGTACAGTAAAATGTTAGTAAAGAATTTTCCAAGGTACCGGTAGAATATTTTAATTTTCAAATTATTCACATTCCCCCAGTCTAATTTTCCAACTATGTGCTTACTACCAAAAAGAGTGTCAATATTATAAGTTGTAAATTTTATAAATAATTTTGTAAATATTATAAATTGTCTTACAACATTTCAAGTAGGAATTAAATATACTATAAAAGCACAACCAAATAACAATACATTTGCAATTATAGCATTTAAAGTTATCATTAACAGCCACCAGTTTATTATCATTATATAAAATTGTTAATACTCTACATCACAATAGTGAGCGAGGCAGTGTATGGCCAAATCTTACACTTCATTACTAAATAGTTATATTGAGTGGAAATTAATTAAACATCACCACCTGTGTTTTGTTCAGTCTCAGAGTAATTACAAAAGTGTTAATGGATAGCCAGAGGAAAGCTTAAAGTGTTCAAAGTGAATAAACATTTTATTTGAAGTACGGTAGTTCCTTATCTGCAGCTTTAGTTAATTTGCTAATTGTGTGTTAATCAATTATTATTGTTTGGAAGTGGAAAGCTGTAATATTATTATTTTTGGACATTAATAATTTTAGAATTCAATTTAGGTGAATAATGATTTATATAGTTTCCTAATTTTCTGATATATTATGTAGATCTATGTACTTAGTAGGATGTAAGTGAAAGAATCTCGTAAAAACCACAATAAAAAATAAATAAAAGAAAAAGTAGGATCATTGTGTACGGTATAGGATAATGTACGAGAAACAGTTGATTTGTTAAAAAGAATGTTCCATGGTAGTTTGACATGAACAAGTCAGCACAATCTCCAAGTAAATTCAATATAGTAACTATAGTGACTATTGCAGGTAATTTCACTATCACGATAGTATTGCAATAGTTAGAATTACTATCACGATACTATCGCAATTTGACAAAGATATCGCGATAGTATCACGATAGTACTTGAGTTTGCAAAATGAATGTTAAATGCATACAATATTACGGGTTTGTTTACATATTTCATGGTCAAACATATTTTATTGGGTA
>JAVCKZ010000011.1:5907-24624 GCA_034780755.1 Lepetodrilus elevatus | reverse complement strand
CCACCTTGTCCAATACAGTACCTTGCCCACCTTGTCCAGTACAGTACCTTGCCCACCTTGTCCAATACAGTACCTTGCCCACCTTGTCCAGTACAGTACCTTGCCCACCTTGTCCAATACAGTACCTTGCCCACCTTGTCCAGTACAGTACCTTGCCCACCTTGTCCAATACAGTACCTTGATTAACAATTTCTAGAATATAATCTATCTGTAATTGGATAACATTACCGGTAGTATTTATCCCTCTGAATTGTTATTTTGTTTATTTTTTTCCCCAGTGGCCTTTGTTCAACCCTAATCAGATGGATACAACAACTTTCTTTACTGAAATTAATGCGTACAAATCTTTTTTAGAAATCATGCCAAATATTTGAACAAAAATCAAGACAAATATGCCAAAATGTGATATTGTTAAGCAGATGTAAATGATTAATTGACAGTGTTTGTATCACTGGATTGTCTGCATTCCAGTAATGAGATGACTATGTTCGTGTGGGTGGGTGGTCCTCACACCAGGTAGTAGATGACAGAAGGTAACGCTGGTGCCAAATAGGCTGGCACTGTGTCGCTGGGTCCTCATTTGACAAGAGCTTATGTTGTATTGTAGCCTGCCCAGTGCCGCAGCACCAGGATTGAAAGCAGCGCTTGATGGCTATTTTGTTTGAAATGAGATTATTAAATGCGCCTATTCCCTGTAGTTGCTTGTTGCCTTTGATGTAAAGCAAAGCCCAGGTGATCGGGTGGCCTTTGCATTTCATGCTATAACCTCGGCTCTCCTTAATTGGAATGGCAATTTTGAAGAGGCATCTCGTAATCAAGTTACAACGTCAATTAGGGATTAGAACCTTGGTTGGGAGGAGCACGATTCCGTGGATGCTTCCATCTCTGGGCTCAGCTTTTGATCTGTCCAGAGCTCTGTGGATCGCGTCTCTGTGATGTCATACACAAATTACCCATATAGTTTGCATGCGACCAGCTTCCAAATGAAAGAAAAATTGTTCTTTTCCACAAATGAATTAGGCAGTATTATTTCAAGTCTACCCATTTAGCGACGTGCACAGCATCTCTTTCATGTTTGTGCAATCTTCATGACGGTATTTAATATTTGCGTTTGATGTGGGCTAATTGTGGTGCTTGTTGTGTTTCAGGGTAACAGCAAGCTGGGGATGGTGCAGCCGCCGTACCCGGGGCTGGTCATGTACAATGACTTCGGGTCACCACCGCCAGCACACATGGGCATCCCGCCCGTCCACACAGACCCCAAAACAGGTACGTGCAGTCACCCGCGTCCCAGTCACATGTACCCTAGCTGGTATACCTCTGTAGTAGAAGGAGGCATTAACACTAATAACAGTACCAAGAGCTATTAACCCTAATACCTAATTATCTATTAGCCAAGATGCCGAATCTATTACGTCCTAATTGTCTATTAACCGTAATTATCTATTAGCCTCGATATGAGATCTATTGTGTTCTGGGTATCATTATTAACATGTCGGTTCAAGCATCGGTGAATCTCTGCATTTTGCTTTTAGTAAATTATACTTTAAACTAAAGATGTTTTAATTGTAAATGTTGTGAACGTAGAAGGAATCGGGTCATCGAGCTACCTGCCGGTAGTGTCCTGGTAATGTGACGGCGGGATTAGCCCGTACCGCCACTGTACCGCCACTGTACCGCCACTGTACCTTGGTGTAGAGTTACTAAGCTAAGGCGGTGTTCCTTCAGGGGTATCATAGACAATGAAGTTAACTTTAGATTGGTAATTGTGTTTTTTCCACTTCTTCAGATGAATTAACGTTTTCATCATCCTTCTGTTATGAGATAATTATCTTTGAACTTTCATGTGTTGTAATTTGATGCCATTTTCGCGAAATGAAGGTCCATAGCACATATAGCTGGCTTTTTGATTAAATTTGATTCATCTTCAAAGACTTGGAAGTTCCACAAGCTCGCCAGCCAATGAGAATGAACGAAATGCGCGTGATCTCGATGCTCATTGGCTGATGCGTGGCTACTTTGGAACGGAGTTTGAAGACGTTTTCCTAAGACCCGCTTCAGTCTATATATTGTATACCAGTGTATGGTTAGGGTTTGAACTCGTGTGTGATTTTGGCGTTTGTTGTTTCCAGGGTTACCGCGACCTCCGATGTATGCGACGTATCCCGCGCCCCCAGGGCAGTTTCCACACCACCTCTACCCAGAGTTCTCACAAATGCAATGGTACGTCCAAATGTCTCACAACCGTAACACTTTCCGTGTATATATTATTAGAGCATTTTGAGTTGCAGCCATGGTCGCATGAATATAAAGAGGTATTTACAATATTCTTTACTAAAGTTTACATTTGATAATTACATTTCTTCTGGAATTGTATCACACAAGTTTATAATGCGTTTTGTGTACTTGGGAATAAAATCAGCTAAATGGCTGTAGTAATATACAATATGCAGATTTAGACATGTGCCCATCATGTACGTAAACTCAACTATTATAGTAATAATCATGCACAAATAAATAATTTTATTATTATTATTTGTTTTGAAATATGGATTATGCTTATGAAATTCCCATGAAACAAATTTCATTTAATCATGGCCTTTCTTGTGAATTATATTTTATTTAATGATTTAAATTCTAATGAGATGAAGTTAATGACTTTACAACAAATAGTGGTCTCTCAATTTCTGAAGTATGATTGAAAGATAATAAAAACTAAACTGCCAATTAATTGTAATTCAGTAAAGTTTGATATTTGATCGGTAACTTGAATATTTTTCAATTACATCTACTGAAGTAGATCCATTTAAACAAATTTGAAACTAGACGTTGATTCTTTATGTTCTATATTGTTATTACATCTTTAAGTAATGTCCATTACACTATATTTATCCCCAAAACATTTTGATAATATTAATTAATTCAGTTTATCGTTATCTCTCGATAAATTGCTCAGAAACATTAAAATTTATTGCGAGTGTGTAGAGAATATCCAATGAGTTGCAAGAAATTCTTGGTTACGTCTTAATTAATTATAAATAGTAACATGAATTTGAAAGGACAGGCAATCCATGTTTCTATGTAAAGACTAGCTTGTTCTAATTATTGACTATATTGCATTTTGATGTCCTTTTAGGTTTTTCTGTAGGATAATTAAATAAAAATGGTTATGAAAGTGCTGGTATGTCATTGATAGTATCTGAGGTTACACTCAGTGCGGATACATGAATAAATAGAGCTTTCATTTAGATAAATGACACATACAATTGTAAATGATGAAAGATTGTTCACATTTGAACATAACTGGTGGTGTGGTTGTTGTGAAACCAACATGTCTGTCAGTATTCCCAGTGTATAGGGTGCATTCAGTCAGAACAGAGCTGAGTAAGCTAAACTAGTTCCCTGTCCTATGTATGCTTCATACTACTCTTGAGACGGTGTCTAATTTGCGCTTCATACGACTCTTGAGAAGGTGGCTAGTTTGCGCTTCATACGACTCTTGAGACGGTGGCTAGTTTGGTAAGCTGCTTGCAAGCCTGTGTGTCTTTGAACGCAACCCAGATGTGCCTTAAAAATTGTACTATAAAAATATTCAGAAAATAAGGATGTTGTATTTTACAATTTATATTCTTTAACACAATTCACAGAAAGTGATTGGTCTTAGTATTGTAATTTTAATACCAGTGCAGCAGTATTGTGAAGTTAATGGACGTTGATGTCCAGTTGGTCAGAAGTTGTGACAAGACTGCCAATCTTGTCAGCTCAACTGTTGGTTGTTGCCAGCCATAACTGTCAGCAGTAATAACCGCGGGTAAGGCGGTATGATGGTGGCTGGACTGACGACGGACACTTTAGTTGTCGCAAGTCCACTCAAACACCGACTGACAAGTCATTGGACGCCAGATGACAGAGTAATACAGTTAGCAGTTTACTTGTTATTATTCTGAGTATATAAATATGGACATAATTCTGGCACACACGGAGAAGCTCTGTAGTTATATCTGTGGAGGGATGGAGAGCTCTGCAGTCTTAATTGTAGTGGGGAGTTTTAATCTGGACTTCCTGGCCTGAAAGATTGTGGCGGACCGGCGGTGGATTATTGTCATACAGCTCGCTCTGCCACACTGCTTGAGTGAGATTCCATCGGACAAACTCCACTTGCTTATTATTTTCAATTTAGAGATCATAGAGAATCATAGACAGCTCTCAGACAAATAGCTACCGTAGTCAGTGTGTGAGGTGGCATTGGAAATTTGAAGTAGGCTTTTTGCTGTTTTATCGCAATTCTGACCAGGCATTAGGAGGAGGTCAATTTGTCGTCCGTTCGTCATAAGAAGTGTGGGCCCAACATCTGGACCCTTTCCGGCTCATTCAGTGGAGGAGCGGTGACAACTAGGTGCATGCACTACACCCTATGACTGGAATGAGACGCTATATAAATGATAGTTAGATATGTCCTAATACCCAATAGCTGTTTCTCCGTAAATGAAAAAAACTAAACAGTTTCAACAATATTATGTCATCAGTTTTGTTTCAAAGTTAACGCATTGAGACATTTTATAGGCTTTGCTGGAACATGCTCCGACCCAATTTGCTTCATGCTTTTAAACATTGTTTTGTAACACGTGACAAGTCTTATCCGAAAATAATGGCTTGTTCCGCGCATTTTGGTTTTCTTTTCCATGTTCTGTCAATTGCTACCAGGATTTTGACATGTGTAACATGTTAGTTTGGACAATAATCATATGCCTTGCATGTTTAGAGGAAGAAGTAGCATGCTCTGGTGTTAACTTGTGAGTGCAGATCATTTGTTGACCTCGTATGAAATGTACTCCTGGTCTTCTTTCTTTCTCTGATAATCTGTCAGGTGGATTCGCAACATACAGATAAATACGTCAAGTTTGACAAATGATTTCTTTCAACTGTATCAAAAGGTCTACATTCTTAATTAAGATGAATTCAAGTTTTAACACACACAAAAGATAACAAAACACTGTACATATCTGGAATATATATTTTTTAATCTTTGAGTATTATTTTGCTAATACAATTTTAAAACATCTGATGTCAATGGGAAAAATGTGCAACCTTTTGTATTGATATTGTTTGAAATATCTTTTATTACTTGTGTTCAAGATAATTCAATATTTGAATTGTTTCTTTAGTATAATGTTTCATTTCTATTTTACATCCCAAATATAATTAACAAGTTGGTATTGTGTTGCATTTGTTTATTGCAAGTTAATTTAATTAAGCACATTTCACTGTTATACAGGTTTTATTTTATTTTTAGAGAAATAAAACTAAAATCAATTTGAAATGTGAGTTTAGCGGAACGAGACAAAGACAGTTATTTTGATCATAGACAGTGAAGATATGCAAGTCATTACATTTCCAATGAAAGAAATGTAATTAAGTTTGATTATTACAGTATAATGGCCTCGTACTAATGAGTTGGTTTTGGAGGGATACTGTTTTACCTGATTAGATGGCCTACCTAGTTGAGGTGCAATCCTGGTACTGGATGATTCTGGCGGCTTCTTCTCCGCATTGTCCACGGACCAGAAGACGTCATGTAACGATACCCACAAACCAGTGGCAGGGTTTTAATTCTCCACTTCCTGTCACCATGAGAATACTTATGCTGGGATATAGGAGGATAGGGGAGCACAAAACACATCAAAGACATATTATTAATTTTAACAATTACTATTTATTTAAAACATTTATTTTGGTATGTGATTAAATTTGAGTTATAGGACTTGCCATGCATGATCTCTTTATTAAATGGTTATCAGCCTACAGCAGGGAGAATACAATGTTAACCATGGTACAGCATCTAGACGCTTTGAAAGGAAGAATGTTGCTGATTATATTCAACATTTACAATATGATGTCTTAGACTTGACATGGCAAAATTGTGACCAAGGAAATTACGTGGATACATTTCTCACATCACTACGATTACAGCCGCGATGTTGAACAACAATTCAATAGCCCCACTCTTCCATTTCAGGCTCGTATAGATTCAATATTACCGTTGTGATGCAATAAAAAGTTTTTAAAAATAAATTCACTTGCTCATTCCAATTCAGGCACCGGCCAGCAGGGTTTCCAATCTCCACTGGAGGCTTCTCCGGGTCGTACCCACCCCTCATCAACACATCGGTATCGAGGCTGGGTCACCCGGGTATCCTCCCCCACCCTGGTCTGCCACACCCGGGCATGCCACCCCACCCCATCATGAGTCCAGGGCCCAAACAAGAGATGATGGGAGGCCAGATGCCAGACAATCACAGGTAGGAGATCTCCTTGTCTTTGTAATATATATATAACAAACAATAAATACAAACAAGTAAATAAAACAATTTAATTATTTAAAAACTTAATATTTATATTTTTAATATTCTTTTTGGAACCCAGATCAGAAATCATGTACCGTATATTTGTTACCAAGAAACAAGCCAATCAAATATCGCCTGAGCTTGGGTTATATATATATATAATATCAGAATTATGAATTATGTTTGAATGTCAGAAAGTAATGTTTTTTTTTTGTATTCCTTGACATAGGGTCGTGGAATGATGTATTAGCTTAAATTTAAACTAGTTAGTAGAAATGTGTTGATGTACATACAAATATTTGGATTTGCCATGTCATTTTTTCAAGTTTCCATGAAAACAAATATGTTCCTATATAAACATTGCACTGGAGTAGAATTATGGTTGCTGCAACAGTCTGTTACTCCCATCAGGAAGCACAGCGATAACAACCTTCAAGAGGAGTCCGTTGTCACTTCATTATTTTGTTGGAAGTGGGGAAAAAGGAGGAAATTGTTATGTCATTTTGGTATTAAAAAGTCGCATTGCAGTATGTTTCCACATTTCTGAGAAAGCAGTTGTTATTTTGTGTTATGATATCCTACATTTGGCTGCACGTGTGATCTGACACAGCTTGTTGAATGTAGCAATGGCTGACAGATTTACCGTCAGATTGAACACCTCGTTACGGCTACTTTATTGCATCATCAGCGCTGATGGCGTATCCAGATGGGGAGTGCAGTTATGTATCCCTGGCGGTGTGGGTTATCCCCCTTGTTTACCAGACTGGCGATATGATGCTTGGAACACACAAAGCCAGTGCATCCTCTGTTGTGATGAAGTGTCCGGCAAGACATCATCACTACATTATAACCATTGCTTTTTGTTGGTCTTCTCCGTCTACACTACTATGTTTCCCAGTGTTATCTGTAGGCTGAGGTTGTCAGAGCAGTGATGATTTATACTTCACACATGGGGAAGTAAGGGTGATAGACTTAATTTTCTGAAACTGGCTGCAGACAATTGAAGTTGCCAAGTAGGGGGTAATTATGTTGTTTATGGACGATGAATGTCGGTGATTATCGTATGAGAAAAAATAATAGTGGCAGTTGTTTAATACTTCCTGGCTAGGACACGTTGGAAACAGACTAGCACATTAACACGGCATCAAATGACATTGGAGTTGGGAAGTATTAATGTATACTGTTGTATAGTATGTGATACATTGCGGTGATGTGTCACGTGATGGACATTCCTACCGAGTGTGTCCTTACAATTAATGGACATTCCTACCAAGTGTGTCCTTACATTTAATGGACATTCCTACCGAGTGTGTCCTTACATTTAATGGACATTCCTACCGAGTGTGTCCTTATGTCAGAAGGCAGTCTGATACCCAGTGTGCACTGCAAATGTCTGATGGTCAAAAACATGGCCGCCCGAAAGAGGTATACATGTAGCTTGCATTTCTTTTCAGGCACGGTAGTATCCCTGAATCAGCCAATACTGGCCCCAACAACCCTAACGCAGAACCAGAGAAGAAACGACCTCACATAAAGAAACCATTAAACGCATTTATGTTATTTATGAAAGAAATGAGGCCCAAGGTTATAGCCGAGTGCACACTTAGGGAATCTGCAGCTATTAACCAGATATTAGGCCGACGGGTAGGTTCAGATGTGTTTGGCACGAACACTTTGATACGGCAAACTGAACAGCAGCAAGTACTAGACTGCCAGCCTGACTTGAAACTAGCCACATGTACACCTACCATAGAGACATAGCTACGTGCAGTGAGGTACATCACACATGACAACTGTCACAAGCTCCCAAATGTAAATTGTGGGTGTTTTTTGCTGTTGTAGGCAATGGTTAGATTCCACCACTGGTGACATGGGTTCTAATGCTTCCAGTGGATGTGAGAAAACTAACCGGAAGAAAGCGCCGCACATTAAGAGGCCACTCAATGCTTTCATGCTATTTATGAAGGAAATGAGACAAAAAGTTATTGCTGAGAGTAATCTTAGAGAATCGGCCGCAATCAACCAGATTCTTGGCCGAAAGGTAGGTTGGCTAACAGCAGAGGTGACCACGGTTATCAAATTGAACATGGGCGCCTAGTCATTCTACCGTAGGGCTAGACATTCGATCACAGAAACGACACATTCGGTCTCGGGGCACGGGTCAGGTGTTAGAATGTAGAGTTACGGGAGACGACAGTCACATAGTTGTGTACGTACCTCTGCAGCACGTAGCTACGAGTACACTTGTACCACTGCCAGGCTTTAGTAATGAGTAGGAGAGAAAGTTAGCGCTAAGTCGGTGGTTTCTTGTGGTGTTGCAGGCCATCGTTAGGTTCAAACCCCGGCGACAGGCTCCACGGCGATTACGCTGGCACGGAGGAGAATGCTCGGAGGAAAAAGCTGTATATTAAGAAACCACTAAATGCATTCATGTTGTTTATGAAAGAAATGAGAGCAATGGTTATCGCAGACTGTACTTTGAGAGAATCGGCGGCAATTAATCAGATGTTAGGTAAAACGGTAAGTTTCAAGTCACGTGTGGACTGTGAATGATTTCGACAAACTCGCTATCTCGTACAATGAAGGCTGCTGTTCAGTTTGACAATTCATGGTGTTCTCTTCCTCATGTATGCAGCGCAATCTTTCTGTAGTTTTCTATTGTACTATCTTTCTATTTGAAACATTTAAAACCATAATAATTATATACTACCGACAGAAAATAAGGGAACGCATAATGGTAAAAATATTAGTATAGGCAAATTCAAAGTGCCACCGTTAAACAACCCAATAAGACACGTGCATGCACGTAAAATATGGTATTGCCCATGCATTTTCACACTTGGGTTGAAAATGTCATTACAGTTAATTTACTCAGTTTTGAGAAATACCACCTTATGTGTTCGTGTTTTAATGTGTGCCGTATAGGAATATCAGTATCGTTCCTTTATTTTCTGACGGTAGTATATATTATATGTTCAATTGTAACTATTTATCTACATCTAGAGATTTGATGTAACCATCACTTCATTTTATATTTTAATAATAAATATGTTGTTTTAATCTGGTTTAATTATTGCAATTTGTTAATGATAATTTGAAAGCTGCTCCGTGTGATGTACAGACGTGTCGCTGGTCTGTGTGTAACACTGCTGCTCTGTGTTACAGTGGCATGCCTTGGACCGCGCTGAACAGTCCAAGTATTACGACATGGCACGGAAAGAGAAGGAGTTACATCTACAGTTATATCCTGGCTGGTCAGCGAGAGATAACTACGCCTCACACGCCAAGAAAAAAAAGCGGAAAAAGGAGGGGCATGGAGAGCACAAAGGTATAGAAGGTACAGAGCGACAGTTTTCATCTTTTTATTTCCATTTATGTTCCCGAGTTTCAGATTTGGTTGCACACTGTTGATGTATTTTTTTGGTTGCACACTGTTGATGTATTTTCCCCCATGGCGTCGGTAGCCAGGTTCTAATGGTACCGCTTTGGTTCCTCTAAGATGGCAGAGTACACAACCCATAGCATCATCAGTGTCTCTAATGATCAGCTAATGTTGGAAGTGTACAGAAACAATTCCAGTAACCAGGTTTTGTTTTTGCAAATAGTGATAATATTAATACTGATACTTATCGTTGTAAAAGTTTTCTTGGTTGATACCGAAAGCGGTAAGAATGTATTTTTGTAACGTGTATTTCAGATTTTCTCGTGTATTTTGAGTTAATACGTCGAATGACTGAGTGTTCCACTCTTTTGAGCAAATGAACTTGTTATGTGGTTTCTTTGGCCGGACAAAGTACATTATTGGCTGCATTTCCTCATGTAGAAAGTTAAATTAATGAGTGTAATGGAAACCCTAGTATAGATTTGTTCCTAAGTCGTGCTGATGAACAATAGTGGTGGTGGTATTGGCGGAGAACGTGGCTGGTGTACACGAGGGCGAGAACGCAGGAACGGCTCCGAGAACACAGGAGCGGCTCTGCTAGTAGTCCCGGTATTGATTAGTTCTAGGGTTAATGTGGATTAAAATACCAAAAAAATACAATTACACTCTCACGGTTTCCAGTATGGGAAATCATTACGCTAACTTGTGAAATTGCTGGATGCGGTATTGAGACTGATAATTTGGTGCGGACTGCACTCTTGGTGGCCACTGAGCTTTCGCCTCCATGTGAACGCACCGACCCTGCATGTCACGAGTGGCACCCTATTCAGCCCCGACTGCCTCTCTGTGTCTGCCCGGTGGACCCGCGTACATGCGTGTGTCCCTGGCAGGGAGGAATCCTTCAAACCCACGGTCTCTTTTTGTTCTTAATTTAGGGAAAAAGTTGAAAATCAATAGTTGAAGACATCCGTGGCTGTAGGCTGTAAGAGTAGTTATCCAGGACTGTTATCACTGGCGTGTAATCTGCTCTCCTTCAGGCCCACTGCTGCATCCCCGCACTCTCCCCCTCCTCCCCCTCCCCCCCTGCACTCCTCACACTCCTACACACCACCGAGTGCCAGGCCACGGGCCACAGACCATGAGATGTGGCCCCCACCTCAGCATGTCAGGCCACATTCAAAGGCATCTGACAAGACTCTGATCAGTTTCACAATAAATAGCGATGTTACCAAACAGACATGTTTTTATGAACACATCTGTTAGTTTTGCACTAAGGATAATGGTATTATTAAGCGTCCGTACTGTAATGTGATTGTCAAAAATAAATTGCATACCAGCATTGCATCCTGAACCAAAATTGCACATCAAAATGTTCAAAATTAGCACTTGAGTCACGAATGTTAAAGTATGTTCCGTTTGAATTGCAGTTAATTGTCCTGTCAATGTTCCACTGATTGTGAAACAAGTGTAGGCTTTCTGGATTTGTTCTTGATTTTTCTTTCCAGACTATTACCATAAAACTATGTCATATGCTTCTGATAGTTGTACACATTCTGAACTGGTAGTGTTGGAGTAATTTTGAATAAGTTCAAGGCCACCTGTCTGTGTCACATCCAGGAGACGTGTTCTCTACTGCACTACGGTCTGGAGGAGATGTTCCTGGCTATTTCTGCCCGAGAATGTGGTCAAGAGTTATGAGCTATTAGGTGTTTAGCATTGTCTGGTTGTCGAACTGCTTGGGGTTGGCATTGTCTGGATTGGACAAACATCCCGATTGTGCTGAATTAAATCGCCATTGGTCTGACTGATAATGCAGTCTCAACAAGGCAGAACATTATTAAGATCTGTTTTACGACCTGGCCATACATCCCTGCCAATACCATGCCACGCCCTCCTCCGCCCAATATCACGTGCTGCCAGTGTCATCTGTCTGTAACCTGGTTTTCCCTGTCTTGTTTCAGAATGTACCCACGCCAAGAAGTGCCGAGCTCGGTTTGGGATGGAGCAGCAGACACAGTGGTGCAAGCCGTGCAGGTGAGTGCCGTCCCACCTAGCCGCCACCCGGCAGAAACAGTCGTAGTTAGCTGCTGTCACAGACCCGCACTGCTACCAACACACCACCTGACCTCACAGACTGGCCAATGGCTGGCTTTCTTACATCTAACCCAATCAGCAGACTGCTTGAACGGCAGCAGCATCCAACTACAGCAGCTACTAAGACTTTATTCTCAGCCTGGGCACTAGCTGGTGATTTTACTGAAACTTCTAACATTGAGATTTAGGAGAGTTGTCTCCCCATTTCTAACCCTCGCAGTCCCCCACAACTTCCTTTGCAGGTGGAGATAACTGCTGCCAGCCAACCAACCGTCGTTCAAAGGTTCACTTGTGGGTTGGCAGCAGTCCAACACATTGAAGACAAGGTTTTGATTTTTTTTTTTGACAATCACTGTTTGACTTTTTGAAAGTTTACTGCAATGGCCATATTGTCTCATTTCAGATCGATGCATGAATCAAAGTGTGAACATGACACTTCCACTGATTTAGAAATGAAAAAGTCCGACGACATATAATAGTAAGGTATTCTTCAATAGCAGGTCCACAGAGCATGCTCAGTGGCTGCTTGTTGAGTGTTGTCAACAGCTTGCTGTAGCTCTGTCAACCACTTGCTGTAGCTTTGCATGAAGCTGCCTGGTGACGGACGGACGGACAGACAGACAGACAGACGGTTGACAGACTCCCGCATGGGACTGCTGCTTGTATGGAGTGTACATATATTTACATATACCTATATACTTCTGTACTCACTTTTGTTGTTGCTTGACAGCTTGCCTCACATTTGTATCTTCTTTTGTAGTCTTCTGCTTCTGTCATTTTGTAACCTGGTTTGTGTGCCATTAAATTATAACTTTCCAGGCGCCTAGAAGAATATTGTAGCCCTTTCTTACTCATATATTTAAGTTACGTGCCCGTATTCGTGAATTTTATTTACCCGTTGGATTAGAATTGAAGCTTTTCTCGTTGGCCATCAACTCCATCTTCAGAATACCTGTACACTTAGTGAGAGCTCATCTGAGAGTAGTCACAATTTATCCCGAACCAGATCTACGTACTCTGTTAAAAAGATTTATTAACCGACCTTGACCTTGATTTAAAGAAAGTCCTTGACCTTATCTGAAGATGACTCACCTCTTAAACTGATTGCATGGTGCTTGCTGCTGATGCGACCCAGCACTGCATGACCTTCATGATACAACAACCTTATTACCTTTGCATGACCTTGACCCCTGGCCCCAAACTCATCTTGACAATAAGGTTTCTTCTCTTGCAGGATGTGACCTTGCTGTGCTAGTTTGCTGTAACCCTTAACAAATGCATATTTATTCCTATTGCTTGCTTCCTATATAATATTGTACACATATTCCTGCCTGTATAACCTTATGTACATGGTTGCATCTGATTGCGAGGCCACACTATCATTGTTGGCATTGGTGAGTGGGCATGCTGGCCTGACATGCTTTTGAAACCTAATAAAATATTGTGCACTTCATGTGGAATTGGTGTAAGCATATTTAATCTTTTCACAGCAGTAGTTGTGGTATTTGTGAGCTTCGGTATATTGAGCTAGTACATTTATGTTGTTGCTTTTTTATGTCTCTATTGTAACTTTCTGTTCTTTTTAGTAAGCAATATTATTCAATTTAGTAATTTCATTGAACAATTCTTAAACATGCAGGTTGAGGTATTTCTATTTTTAGTTTTAGTGAGGTTTTGGATTCTGAATATAACTTCTGTGTAATCATTCCATCTGATATATCACTAGTCAGTAAGTGCTGCCTCATACATAGGCTACCATACATAGTGCCTGTCTGCTTGTAGCAGTGCTTCATAACACTGTAGTTCTTTAAAACATATGTTTGAAAGATAATTTTGCAAAAGTAAGTGGAATATCGATTTACGTTATTTACATAATTTATTCCCACAATATTGTTGGATAATATCTATTTTGAACATACATGTGAGAAATTGTATATTACGTTGATACGACTACCATAGCCATTTCGGGAAAAAATTGCCAAATGATGTTAACGCTTTACCTGCTGGAGTCAGCCAGAGATGCTGTGTAGTGATTGTGATCAATCCAGCAGTGAGAGGGTTAAGGTTCTTTGGCAGACTCGAGAGAGCATCGGTGGTTTAGGAGTGCTTGTTTTAATACCATGATTTAGCAGCGGTGTGTTTGTTTCAGAAGAAAGAAAAGATGTGTTCGTTTCCTGCGTGGCGAGGATGACGAGGGCAGTTCTGATGACGACCTGGACGATGACTGCAATGACAGTCTGGCGGAGTCCGGGCGGTCGGGCGTGGACAGTGACTGTAACGCAGATAGTCCACTGCCCGCACCTCTCCACTGCTTTAACTTGAAACCCTCGGAAAAGTGCCATAATACTGGACAACTGTCCTCACCGTTCCGCAAGGTCGGAGGTCATGGACTCTGTGTTGACCTTGAGGACGATGCGGAGAAAGCTCTGAACTTTCAGGACAACAAGCTGTGTATGGACCTCTCGGAGTCGCCGTCTAAAGTGCCCACCTGACATCCATGTGTGTGAATGGACAAGATGGCTGCCGGACGATGTCTCGATTCCCGCCATGGACAGGCCAGCTGAAGCAGCAGCAGCTTCCGCCGCCCACGCACTGCTCAGCTAAAGCAGTGTGCAGCATAATACAATCGATGTGAATTTGTGAATCTTGTAAGAATGAATGTGATTGACTGGCTACTCGTCGGTGTGACTGCCAGCATCTGACTGCTGTGACTGTGCTATATATTGACTGGCTGTGTAAGTCTCCATGTGGACACAGGTGTGCACTGCTACCCCGTGGTGCCTGGAAAGTGATTATTTTTGTATCAACTGGGCAGTCGCCAGCCCAGAATCTGACAATGCTGGTTCCAACTGAGCACCCCTTTAACAGAACACCCCATGTGAGTGGACAGAACACCCCCTGTGAGTGGACAGTGGTCAAGACTGGGCCGGACATTGCCTCATGACGGGGACAAGCTTCCTGGGCCAGGGTTGTGTCAGCAGAGCGTCGCACACCATCCTAGCATTACAACATAATACGTGTCTGTACGTCCGTATGTCTGTTCCCTCTCTCCCCTGTGTCCAGGTCACTCTCACCACTGACCGCCGCGTGCCTGGGCATGGCTTGGTGCCTGCACCACTGGTCTGACCAGAGTGGACATCTCGTATGTTTGTGATCTCTGTCCTAGGTACTGACCAGTAGTAACTGAAGAACACTCTAAGTGTCATAGCTGTGTACCTCCAGCTGTGCCGTGCTGCTGCCGAGTGATCATGGTGATCATGGTGACGGCGACATTGCTATTGTAAGCTACCATCCTCTCACTCTGAATATACCACACTCCAAGGGTAGAATTTGACATGGATGACTTAAAAAATAGATTTCAAAAGATTACTATTGGGAATTTAAATTGGTTCCAAATTAAAGTGGAAATATTTTTTTAAAGCAGAAATGGAACTATATAGTTTGTTAGTTCACATTGATGTGGAAATATCAAGTGATAAAGATTTACTTTATACTTTGAATGTTAATCGAGGATGACATAAGATTTCCTAGAGGATAATTTTAAGGTTTTCTCGTTCAAATGTATCCATCCTTCAGTCATTCATGTCCGACCTTCACCTTGGTGTCCAGCAGAAATAAAGTTGCATACCGTACCAACCAAGTGGTCAGTGGTAACCAAGTGGTGGAGTGGTAACCATGCTTGCACTACTGGCATTGCGTCTCTGCAACAGCATGACATTGTAATATAAGGTTGTCAAATATGTGTACAAAATGTCTTCATCCAGAGTTGCACAAGACATGCATAATATTAATATTAGTACCATTGTTATATACATCTGAAATGAGACGAGTTGTTAGATCTCTGGCGGCTTGTATGTCTTGTGCCTCGTTCTATTGTAGGCATGGTGCAGAAATCAAAATGAAAAGTGATATTTGTCAGTTCGTGTCCCTCTTCCAGCTTCTATGACTTAAAACAATGTCCACCTTGTCAAGTCTTCAGAAACTATTCAACAATTATAAAGTTGCCAGAAGTCAAGATGTCAGAAACAAGCAACGAACAATATTCTGACTTGTTGAAGTCCACAATAAAACTCTTATCTGTATATTTGCGCAGAAATGAATCGTGTATCTTTACCTGGAGTTGACATTGATGTGAACAGTTCCAAAATAATGTCAAAACCTGTAGTCAACTAACATTACCTCAGAGATGTCTGTTTGAGAGACTCCCCTGAAGACGTGTACTCTATGGGAAGGAAGATGGGAACGGGGTGGGTGGGTAGATGGGGGGTGGGGATCTGTACAGAGGCCGGATGATTGTTCCCGTGGTTACTGACAATGTTGATTTGTTCAACTGTAGATATCATAATCGTATACACTACATTCAAACATTTTCCATTCTTCAGGATGAATCAAAACTATCCATGTAAGCCCCTAACAGTAATACCGAGAGCCATTGTTTACAGTCTGTTCATCTACCTTCTAGCATGTCTGTATCATACTACATCACTATCAATCTCAAAACCATTGTCTCCATCATTTTATCCTTCTGTGGTATCCTTTACTCTCTTGAGCTTTTTAACACACTAGTCTACAATCCTGTTTTAAATTTTGCAGTTTGTAGCTGTTCTCGAATACCAAAGGTTCAAGGTGGCCAAAATGTCTCGTCATTCTAATGAAGCCAGTTCATACACCAGCCCAAATCATGTATAGTAGATATGTTCTATTTTGTCAAGATTTCATTACTTTCTTAGTTGCGTTGGTATGTGCCATGATGCTAGAACTAACCTGATAATATTGGTAATAATATAGTTTTGATATTTGATTGTCCAACGTGACACTAAACAAATTACCTGTACATGTCTTGATAACCCTTATGGAGAAAGAAATACACCTCGATTTATGCTATCGAAATCTGATGTTCAATATGTGCATATATAAATATGCGAATGTGAGGTCGGAGAATTACACCTAGTTTATTTTCATCAGCAAGTGGCATATTGTGTGTGCTATATTAGCCTCTCTCTGTGCCTTATACAATGTGGTATAACCAAAAACATAATGTTGTGATTTATTACATAATTAAATTGGGATGAGGTGCCCACACTTTGAAATATACACTTGAGAGAAAAACATATTCTAATTGCCTTATATTGCTAAAATTGTTTTTAAAATATCCTAATGAATGAACTAGGTATTTGTCTAAAGTTTTATTGACTGTTTAGTACCTGTGAGAAATTTAGACGATATATGAATATTTTATTTGTAATACAGAATTTAAGGAGTGGTTAAATTAGGAATACAAGAGACTGATCTATGATAATGTGAGTGCTGAACTACTTCTGTTGCCACCAAGTGGTAGGTGAAGTGCACACTATTTGCTATGTTTTGTGTCCACAGAGATTACTATTATGGTTTTAATTCAGAATATACATTGAATGTAGTTTTAAAGTTGTTTGAATACTTTGAAATAACTCTTGTTTGTTAGATTGTTTGTTACAAGCACTATTGAATCATTGTCAGTCAAAATGTTGATTGTAAATCACCCAGGTTTATACAGTGACTCCAGTGGTAGCTAGGTGGGGAAGCAGTGGTAACCAGCAATGGTAGCCAGCAATGGTAGCCCGCAATGGTAGCCAGCAATGGTAGCCAGCAATGGTAGCCAGCAATGGTTAGCCAGCAATGGTAGCCAGAAATGGTAGCCGACTGGGGAAGCACTGGTGTTGCCAAAGATGGACTTCCCACTGTTCATTATGATGTTCATTGAATATAGGAATTAGATATGTTATGTCATTGCCTTTGTTCTGCTAACCTTTCAATTTGAGAAATGAAATCTAAGTAAATGAAATTAAGTAGTAATTACAAGGGCAGTTTCAGTAGTATGGGGATGGGCGGGGAGATCTGTAACTGACCCAGCGTTATTAATAGGTCAAGAAAGAATTATGAAAAACATTTATGAAATGTTAGCTTTCTGATGTCTGGCAACCTTTCTAGACTTTCTGTCAATTACGCCAATAGGTTGATCATTGACACACCTGTCAGCATCTGTAACACATCTGTAACACATCTGTAAACACTGGCTCATGTCATGATGTGTCTTCAACACACCATCATCCCTCATTGTATTACCATTCTGTGTATTTATATGTTATCACGTCATTTCTGTAATAAACATCCAATTGTACATCTTTGCTCGAGTCCATTTTATTTCAATCCAACTTCAGCATCTTTGCTAATATATTTTCCACAATAATCAAAACATGTGGATGGATTTGATATACTAGTACATGGTATGTCTGTAGAGAGCTGGTAGACCGCAGTAGAGAACTACATGAGCACTGGGCATGACCACCTTGGCTGGTAAGAGAGCGTATGTCCGCAGTAGAGAACTACATGAGCACTGGGCATGACCACCTTGACTGGTAAGAGAGGTATGTCCGCAGACCTTCAAGATGTCTATGCTACCAGCAGGATACTGGATAGTCGAATATACTTGAAGACAAACAGTTTTGTAGTCCCTAACGAGTTTGTATTGGTAATTTATGAATATCTATACAAAGCAAGCCCCATAGATAGTATAAGTGCGTCATGTCTATTTTTAGAATTTCGAAGAATATATTAATCTACAACTTCCAGTAGGTTGACTAAAACTCCAGTGAAAATCTTAATAGTCGTTGCAAAGGATCGTATCCTTAAATTTCTGTTTGATTCAGAGATGCATTATGTTGCTGAGCATGTAAGAAATTGGGATGCAACGTAAGGTACGTAAAAAACAACCAGCCATGCACATTTCACTTGCAAGTTTATCACCCAAATCATTAAAGGCATAATATCACAGCTGATGGACCTGGATAATGGACAAACGAATTTCGATCTGAGACTAATTGCGCTTGATTTATCCACCTACAAGTTGTTATTTAG
>JAVCKZ010000008.1:13110-27286 GCA_034780755.1 Lepetodrilus elevatus | reverse complement strand
AAAATGTGGAAACTATCAGAGTTACAATCTTGACAACGTAAATATCGCATGTGATTGTAAATAGGTGACGCACTACTTTCGCCGGTATTTTTACATGGTGTACGTAATCTCTCGGTATCAATAAATAGTAGTGCAACAAAAGTGAAATTTTGTGCGTTTGTAAAGGGAAATAACAACTTGTACTGGCAAGCATAACACTTCTTAGATTATGAACACAGATCGCATGCTACGGACTGCTGTTCGTTAAGTGATCGGAAACCGGTGACTCAAGGATAATCAAAACATGGCCTAGAAAATGTCGCAGTTGCATATGTTTACCTTCGGAACAACTACAGGGGCAGCATTTAAAGCTACAGTTAATGTGGGCTTTGCTTTGTTATCAATTGGTTTTAAATGTGCTGTCAAGTCTTCTAAACTAGTCTTATTTTCTTCTTCAGATGAATTTGAATCAGTGTCGTATTCTTGCAATGAGACTATTGCCGCCATGTTGCTGTAACGCAGTACCGATGATATTTTCTGCGGATCTGATATTTTATTATTTTATTAAATTAATTTCTCAATTATGTCAGTATATGTCAAAAGTGGATTACTAAATAAATGATAAAATTATTACCGAGTCATGTTAGTCATAATTTCCTCTCGCATGTTTTAAAGAGTTGCCCGCACCTAAATCTCGTAATAATCTCGAGAACAAACGAGATGTCGCCATTTTGACACTTCCTATATTGAATATGTTGCATTTAATATGTATTTTTTGCAAGACGTACAAAAGATATGTGAGTGCTAATCACTGTTAGCAAAGGTGAGTAAATGGAGAAGGAAAAGGATAACAATTGGTGGCATATATTGCTTTTGTAACTAAAATGTTTTGATTGAAAGGGGTGTAACCCCTCATTCATTTGGCCTTGTCGCTTGTGATGCATTTTCTATGTACAGTAAACCTTCAATGATCAAGTGGTGGTTCCAGCATGTAGATAACAATACTGTAGTGTTTTTAGATCTAACTGTCTAATCTTAATGTTATATTTTTAGTAATGTGATGTTCGGGAATGCTCTTAGATCCATGATAGTTGCAAGAGTTCTGTTGATAAAACTGCTAGATGCCCGACTATGATTCACCAACAGTTTGCATGTTTTAGCTGGTGGAATCTAAATGCATTCAAACAACTATGGGAATGTTCTAAGGTCTACAGTGTGATGTAGTAACTGCCATCATTGGTTTATTAGTTATAAACAAACCAGTTGGCTACTATGTTGTCCTATGGTTCATTCATACCTTTATACATTCATGCTTTAAATTAAAGCTATGTATAGTGCTTCAACATGTTTAACGAATACTAGTAGTCTGGTTAATCAGTCACGTTTAGGAAGAATGAATATGTGCATAATTGAGGAAATACACCCACTACTTATTATCCCACCATAAACTCAAGCTCGCTGTTCTATTAACCCTCTCCCTGCTGAAGTCAAGTTAACTTGCCCGATCATATGCAGAAATAGAACACTTTGATTTTATTCAGCATGGAGAAGGTTAATATCGACAATGAACAGTTAAAAGCAAGTCTTCCAGACTCAAAGGTAAAGCAACTCAAAGGATAAATCATTTCAAAGGGTAAAGTATCTCAAAGGATAAATCATTTCAAAGGGTAAAGTATCTCAAACGGAGTCAAAGAATAATCATTTCAAAGAATCAAGCATTTCAAATTGTAAAGTATCTCTCAAAGGATTTAGCAGTTCAAAAGGTAAAGCAATTCAAAGGATAATGCATCTCAAATGGTAAAGCAGTTCAGTGTTTCCTTTCATAAATATACCATGGTGCAGTGGTTAGAGCATCAGTCTAGAGAGGAACATGGATCAAGTACCGGCCGTGTCGTGCCAAAACAACGTTAATAGAATTTACTTGTTGTTCCCCAGTTTGGCGCTCACCATTGAAGGTGTAGCGCTCACCATTGAAAGCATAATGCTCACCATTGAAGGTGTAGCACTCACCATTGAAAGCATAATGCTCACCATTGAAGGTGTAGCGCTCACCATTGAAAGCATAATGCTCACCATTGAAGGTGTAATGCTCACCATTGAAGGTGTAATGCTCACCATTGAAGGTGTAACGCTCACCATTGAAGGTGTAACACTCGCCAATGAAGGTGTAACACTCACTATTGAAGGTGTAACGCTCACCATTGAAGGTGTAACGCTCACCATTGAAGGTGTAACACTCACTATTGAAGGTGTAACACTCACCATTGAAGGTGTAACACTCACCATTGAAGGTGTAACGCTCACCATTGAAGGTGTAACGCTCACCATTGAAGGTGTAATGCTCACCATTGAAGGTGTAACGCTCACCAATGAAGGGGTACTGCAATGGCACTTACAAGATATATATATATGTACCGCATATATGATACATCCCCCACCTACCCAACTATAAATGGTAAACATCACCTAGCTCTCCCATCTACCCTCAAAATGAACGTATTTATAGCACCAGGCCCTTAATGAGTATTCCTAGTAATGCCATACACCCTTTCATTCCTATATATGTCAACCCTTCATGTGTAAGAAACACACAAATGTTCTTAAATCAAAACATACTTCATCTCTGCCACATTCTGATGTCATTCATGCACAGAAAATACGCTGGGCAATACTGAATGTTTATTGCCGAATCTGCTCGAGCATACTGGTGCTGCACCCTAGGGGCCTATTCATCAGAGTTGTTCGGAGAAGTAGTTGTTAATTATGTGGGTTTGTTACAATTGAATTGTGTCAGGAATCGATGTCCGATATTCTTTGAACTTTCCTTTCAACCTGATTGAGATATATTTCTAAACACATTACTCCAATTATTCTATTTCGATATTGTATGTTTATATTTTGGTCAATTTATGTAATGGGGTCATTTCAACTTTTTTTCGAAATATACAACGAGCAGTTTTATGGTGTTAATGATATAAATGTAAGATAAAAATGATAAAAATATAAGAATTAATTTTGTAAAATAAAACATAATGTTTAGAAAAGTAGCATTTTGTGTGAATCTTTTGGGTATATTATTCACGTTATTATTTGTATTCATTGATCTACTAGTATGTTATTTTAGAATGATTTTCTTACCAAAAAAACTTCGAAAAGGTTACCTAAAGCTCACTGTTCTTGTATTGGATCTTGGCAATCTTTGGTTATTTGGGTACTCGAGCACCCAGTGACTATTAAAGAAGCACCGACTGTCGGCACTTACAACAGCAGTTAACGTCATTTTGATGGCAGCCCAGGCTGTCTACGTTAATTCCTTCTGCCAGTAAACTTGCCTTGTACTGGATGTCCAGTTGTTGATGTATTGATTCCAGGCTTCAGTAGAAACAAAGGATGACTATGCTGTCAATATTGCCATCGTCATTGTCATTGTTGTTATTGCCATCGTCATTTTTGTTATTGCAATCGTCATTGTTGTTTTTGTCATTTTCATGATCATGAGGATCATTATCAGCCATAGAAACTTACTTGCCCAAATAATGATACAAATAACAAATGTTTACAAAAAAACATGAATTTCTACTGGCCCTTAGGATACCTTTAGCATTGGGAGAAATGGCCCGGGCCAGCGATAATTTTGAACACTGATCATTATCATAATTATTATCATCATTGGTATGTTGCAATTTCTGTCATTGTTGTCACCACTGTTATCATCATTATTGTTGTCATCATCAGCACTATTGTCATTGTCATTAATATTATTATCATTGTGATCAGCATAATCAACATTGTCATTAGTATCATTGTTATCATTATTGTCATTGTTATTGTTGTCACCATCATCATCAAATTTGTCATTATCATTATTACAGTAGATACCATACTCATCATAGTTGTTATGATAATTTTATTATAATCCATTATCATCATCATCATAATAACCATAATCATCTTTGTTATCATCATTGTCATTGTTCATAATAGCACATTCTACATCTTCAAGCATCACCAGTATCATTTTTAATTAATCATCATTATAACTTTAAATAGTGATCCGCATTGTTATCATCATCATCATCATCAGTATCATTGTCATCATCATCATAATCATCATCATCATCACTATTTTTACTATCACCATCATCACCATCATCACCATCATCATCATCACCATCATCATCATCATTATCATTATTTTCATTAATCTATTCATTCACAACACCATCTTCCGATAATCAATCGCCATCCACATACATGATACGTCTTCAATGTTTGCTTTTATAAATAAGCACTTATTTAATATCATATCCCACACACGGTGCATCTTTATGCCATGTCAGTGGATACTATCTCCCTATCTGCAGACATACAGTAATGCGTTCTGCAGAGCCTCAGATCTTACAATGATGTTCCAAGTGCAGTATCTACAGACAAAGAATGCCGACCGGCTCACACAGACTCACACAGACTCGCACAGACTCACAGTTAAAGCTACAAGCTAGGGCTGCACCTGGATGATTCAACACAGCTTCTGTCATCGAGACGCTAAACACGACTCGAAGCCATTTGAAAGTCGACGATTCATGACTCTGGAATCTTTTTAACAAAAAAAAATAAAAATAAAAAATAAAATTTATTTTTAGATTTTGCCGGTAAATTTACACGTAGCTGTGTCTAGTTTTTGGTGTGAATGTTCCAGGAAATAAGCTTGTAAGGACATACTGGGTGAGCATTAAGTTGATCATGTTTTTGGTATTATATTTACATGAAAGGAGCTGCTGAAATTCTTTAACTTTGTTCTCCAGTAATCTAGACTTGCTTATCTGCTCTAGGGTCATATTTTGAATGGATGTCAAGGCATTTGAGTGATAGCAATGTGTGACAGACTATATTTTAACAAATCCGTGGTTTAGACTGAATGTTGGTGCAGTGGAGGCTGTACTTTTATGATCAAGGACATGAAGAAAGTCGCAATGCTAGAAATTATTTGCAGCTCGGAATGTCTGTGTTCATAATTAATATCATTATTACTATTAGTGTCAATACAAGGAATGTTATCAGTATAATTATCATCCAAATATTTCTTGATAAGATTATCGTCATCATCATCGTTTTCTTCATCATCATTATCATCATCATCATAATCATTATCATCATCATCATTATCATCATCATCAATATCATCAATATCATCTTTGTTAACATCATTATCATATAGTTCTCATAATACTCAACAATTTTCAATTTTAATCGCTATTATCATTTAAAATCCATCATCATCACCATCGACCATCACCATCATATCATCATCCTCAAACCAAGATACTTTCACATCATCATCATCATCACCACCAGCAGCAGCAGCAGCAGCATACTTCGTACTATAGTAGTAGTAGTTGATGTAATACTGCTGCCATAACTAACTCCATCATCCCAGCAGCTTCTTATATTAATATTCTACGAGTAAAGCCAGGAAGTTATTATCCACGTGATAAATAATGGGTCTGACAAGTTGGATAACCCCCACGTGTGTGGACTGAGGTACTACCTAGACAGACAGCTCAGCAGAGGGATGGATACTGCGATGAGTGGCATCACGTGGACTGACCTCATCAGTGATACGTCATTGACTAGATTCAGTGTAGTTTGTTTTTTCTCATCTTACTCATCTTATTCTTGTCGTCATCGTCATTGTTTTTGTCATCATTGTAATCATCATTTTCATCCCAATTGTCATCAGTGCTGTTGTCATTGTCGTCATCCTCATCATCATCATTTTCATCACTACCGGTATTGTCATTGTTGTTGTCATTGTCGTCATTGTCATCATCATCATTGTCATCTAATTGAATATGGGTGAAATATTCCTAGTGTGATGTAGAACACCAATTCCTTCATTTATTTCCATAATTATCGTCATCAGCTTTATTGTCGTCATTGTGATATTGTCATGATTATTGTCATTGTCAACTTAATTACATTGTCATTATTATTATCATCATCATCATGACATCATTGTCATTGTCATCATGATGAAATCATCATTATCACCACCATCACCACCAGTATCATTTAGTGTCATCATCATCATCATCATCATGACATCATTGTCACAATGATGACATCATCAATCGTCATAATGACCACCAGTATCATCATCATCATCATGTTCAATTTGATAATAATACTAGTAATAATAATGTTTTCAAAGATTTAAAATAATAATATTAATAATAATAATAATAACAATGATAATAATACTGATAATAGAATATAAGTATTTTATATATACACTATACAGTGCTCCCTCGATATAACGCCCTTCGATGCACTGCGGATTCGGATACACCGCGGGGTCCAACGTGGACCCCATTTAAAAATAATAAAATAATAACCTCCAATTATATTCTTTGATATAATGCGGGTATTATAACGCGGGTGGCATGTCATGGACAACAACTTCAGCGTTATATTGAGGGAGCACTGTACTAGGGGTGCATCGGTGGACAATTTCCTGGTTTTACATGCTAGCACAGTGTTTTAAATGTCCATCATCAGGCCATGTGGCTATCTTACAGACATGTGTAGGAGGTGCTAATTGAAGATAAGCCAGAACGGAGCCATATGGCTGACAGTGGTGCGTGGAGCCCAGACTACCACAGTGCAATATGACATAAGACTGCTGATTGGATGAATATGACATAAGACCGGCGATTGGATGAAAAGATGAAAAGGAGAAAATATGGTTGATGATTTTGATTGGATCATTTTGCAATTCTCAATTTGGTATCGATATTGGGGTAAAGATATTACAAGTATTTATAATTTAATGATAAATAATTAATGATAAATTGTTAATTAATGAGTTTATTTGTGTACAGGAGCTGACAGATTGATTATTTTCTGTGTTTTTATTTATCTATGGTATTCTATTGTTATCATGTTTCGTGTACGATATATCTACGATATTTAAGGTAAATAAAACATTTATACTAATTAATTCAATAAGTAGGTTGATTAACACCATATCATTCTAGTAAACTATTACCATCAAATAACTGTCAAACAAATATAATTATATTACTGCCGTTTCTTTCTATGTTGAAATTAAAAGAATGAATGAAATCAGGAAGAATTTCATGCGGATCTGAATTTTATCTCATTTCCTGTAAATTCCCTGAAACTCTGCGGCTGTTGACATCAGGTTAGAATATATTCCAGAGATTTCCTGTGATTGCAATTAATGGTTCCAGATCCTACATTCTCAACCTGTGATTCACGTTTTTACCATCCTGAAAAGACTGTTTACTCCCGTTCCAGACACACACAAAAAAAGTGTAACTTTTCTCTTATGGTTTGCCGTACAGCACTTGTAACAAGTATGATTAAACTCTGATTTTACAGAAAATTTATGAAACATTGTATGTAACTTTATGAGGCATTGTTTGAATGATACAATTTGCCAGCTTTTATTTATATTCTCAACAATATTGTAACAATAATACTGCTTGGCATACAGGTTATTCCAAGCCGAATTTTCGTGTACACCCCGGAAATCATGCTGGTGATTAATAGTTCGGATAATACTGCTCTATACACACTTTATTATATATATAGTACAATTCAGTATTGTTCTCGTCAGTACAAAAAGTCACTGTACGCAATTATCGCAAATGGGTGAAAGATTCCCGCAACTAACGTTAAACTCCTACATAATCACTCGCTGTATGCAATCATTTAAAAATTACTCATAGATTGAGTCAATCTCTACTCAATCATTATCAAACATGACAATGATATGATTTCCCTCCTTTATTGATAAATTATCGTTATTTTCAAAATAACAGTTATGAACCTGGTATGGTTGTCAATACAGGGTCATCTCATTAACTTTGTGGAGTATGTGTACTAGAGCAACACTGCAGTACATTGTATGAAGATATTGACGTAATTATGTTAATTTCTCATGTCGGAGTATCAATTTCCTAGGTAATTATTCCGGATTACAAAGCTGTCATTCTTTCCAATCCTGGTCTGACTCACCAGACTACAGCTCAACCAATGTCCCATGACAAATATACTCGATCAGGGCTAGATATAATACCAGTTCATCTTTGGGTCAGGATAACAAATAATTAAATGTGTTCGTTTCTGTGGATCATGCATGAAGAAATTTACGATTAATGTACATTTCATAAGATGATGTTTTTTTAGTCAAATTTATGGCAGTAGGTTTTGCTTACTAGCCCCAAACTGGGATATGAGCTGTGGAATGTTTCATGATGTACTGTGGGTATAGCAATCCAAGTTCTTGGAGGAGGGTGTTTGGTGTATCAGCCCCAAACCTGGATATTGTCGAGGGGATGGGTTGTAGTGATGAATGAAGAAAGCAACTCACCAGGACTCGTAGATTTCACCTGATCTGAACTCAATTGTCGACAAGAACTAGGAACTGATTACGTTCTGTATTTTCTTCCTGGTGTACATTTCGTCTAGAGACCCTTTCAGTGCTTTTACAACGGTCCAATTTAACGGTAAATTGTATTTAATTTATCTTTCATTGAACATTTTCCCCATCAATGTTGTTAACCCATAGCATCTGTTGTACTATCACACATGACTGGAAATGTCTGTTTATTTATTATTTTATATTATCAGTCATTCGGACTGTTTCTTTAATTTTTTATAAAACTAAATAGTCATTTGGACTGTTTTCTAGAATTTTGTACTACGGTAGTGAGAATGTATTTTGACTATTATGTGTCAAGAAGTTTGACATTTTGACAAGATTAGTAAAATGTTGTCTGGATTAGAAGGCTGTATGCATGGTGTATATGATATAGACATTTACGATATCTTTCTAGCACTTGGGTTGTATATTCCCCAAGGAGTTGAGAAAGGAAATGAGAGCACACTGATCCATTGACTGGGGTAATAATATAGCATTATGAGCACTTTCAATCATGGATTTGGCACAATATTCTGAATCATAAACAGACAGTAGACGACGATAAATAATCCTGGCTATTATTATGAAGAGGTCTATTTTTTTTATCCATAAAATTATGCATGAGTATACAAACATGATTGATAGGAAAATATTAACGGGAAAACATGAACAATGTTTACATACATACCAAAAATCTAATTCTACTCGAATGTCAGAATGTTTGTTTAATTCGGTCATTTAGAAATGTCAAGCACTGAATAGGAATGTATTTAGTCTGGGCAATTAGTTCCGAGTTGCATTCCATTATTTTAGTTAGGCCACAACAATTTTCTTATTTGTTTTCATGGTTGTATTTCTTGAGAATATCTGAAGACAGGAGGGGGAAAATGTATATGTCGATGTACATTATTTGTAATATATATTTATATAAGATCATTTCCCTACTATATCCAAGGAATCGTTATCAAACCTGCATGCTCAGTCGTATGTGTGTGACAGATTCCTGCTACGATATAAAACTAATTCACTCTTAAAATAAAATAATTTTAATTTTAATTTTATTCTTGGTTGAATTGTCATTTGTAATAATTTTGCAATTTGCTACAAAAAATGTGGACCCAATGGATCCATAAAACAAATAATTACATTTGATTGGCTTACATACAATTAACACATTTTTGTCCTTGATGTATAGAATACATTATGATGTATTCTGGTCATTGTGACTTATAATATTTGATCACTCTCACAGGAGATGTTGATTTATTGTCAAAATAATATATTAACCCTCTCCCTGCTGGATTAGACACATGTACTGCTCTTCAGAGCATCTCCAGTTGCCTTCAGCATGGAGACGAGTTAATCAAACATATTTATCAAATCATTGTTTCCATATATCTTGGTTTGTTTCGTAGTCACCAACAACGACACGATCTCGCAAATCGACAAACTGGTCAAGTCACAAATCTAGCTAAGATTTATTAGTGTCTTTCTGTTTAGTTTCACAGATAATTTAATCTCCTACGTTTCCACAGTAACGCTCCGAGTGCCCAAATTCCATTGGACTATGCAAGGAAATGACTATAAGATTACCTCCCTTCCTTTGAGCTATTTTGCAATAATTGACATCATGATGTCGACATGTCCATGGTTCTATAAATCTCTGAAGATAATTCCTGTATATGTTGTGTTTTATGTCATGTCAAAGTTATTAATTCCCTTGCTGCTCTGGGCATATACAGTTGCCTTCAGCAATGAGAAGGTTAATACGAACACATGCAAAACTTGGTGAGAGTGTGATCCACTCTGGTTTAAATTTCTGACATAAAACTGACAAGTCATAATTTGAATGAAAGAATCTTGAAACCCCAATTTAACAATAATAAATAAAAAATAATAAATAATAATAATAAAATTAAACATGATATTCAAAATGGCAATATTGTCATCCCTTGATCTGTGTTTTGAATGAAATCACGATTCAAACTCGGAACAGTATCTGTTGTTGGTATAACCATACCTGCTGTACTACATTGAGCATTTCCACAGGATAGCTGGTTCCTGATAATGGTACAAGGTTAGAAGTTCCCACTCGCCCAGCACGATCCATTTCTCCTAATGTTAAAGATATTCTACGACCTAGTAGAAATTTCATGTTTTGTTATTTATATCATTATTCCGGTGAGTACGTTTTAAAGTTAAGTTCTAACCCTGTGGTGCCATATGTTATTACTATGACTTGAGGGAGTGGAGATGATAGGCTGCTTACTGGAAATGGTGCCGACATACGTAAATCCTTATAGTTTTACTATCACTTGTTGGCGGGGGCGTGTTGGAGGCATTGGGTGTAGATTCTGGACACCTCATCAGTTAGATTTGAAGGTATGGTAAGATAGGACTGGTGAGACCAAGATAGGACCGGTGAGACCAGTGTCGATTTCAAAATCTGTAGTAAACAGAAGCCAATTCACACCACACGGCCAATGATAACATCAACCAATGATAACATCAACCAATGATAATATCAACCAATGATAACATCACCTGACATGAGAAACACTGCCATGGTTTCCGTCACTTCCTGTTAGGAGTGGATTCCGTCGTCGGAATTGTGTCCCGGAACTCTCAGTTAGTAAGCATTAGACATTAGAACCGAAAGTACAATTGTGTATGGATCTCTGATCTCTAATATCTAATTACCCATTCAATAACATAACTTATCAGAGGTATTCAAGACTTATTGCCAAAATTGTAAGTAAAATAACGTGATTTACCTAAATCTACTCTTTTTTTTCCATGTCCACGAATTACAATACTGTCATGTGACATTCAGAAGGGTCACATGGGGAGTCACATTTCCCTGTGTTGTACCGACATTAAGCTGGGGGCGTCAACTAATAACCATAAAGAAATCCTTTTTATTGCCAGCTTAATAGTATACCACATGTGTACATAATGACTGCGTGTTGGCATAATTGTATATATACTCAACAAAATAAATTAAGGTTCGACAGATATTCTGGGGAAGATTTCTACCAAATTTCAGAAATCTTGAGAATTATGGCACCATTCTTATTCCAATGTGTCTGCAAGTTCTTGAAGAGTACCATGGAATTCTTGGTTCATTTTGAAATTCTTTGTTGTTATAAAATAAACTTATTAACAAATCAAATACTTATTTTTGATATGATAGTACTACTACCAGTATGATTACAACTGCTGGAGATGATGTCAATGACTTGCCGAAAGAAAAGAAAATTCTTTGAAAATTTATTTTCCGGATGTGCTACTTTAAATAAGGCAACCGGAGATGTGCTGAAAACCAGTGGCTGTGCTTAATTCAGCAGGGAAAGGGTTAAAACCTGGTAGACCCAAGTAGGTGACAGTCCGAGTAGACTGTCAGTGACTGATGAAACAGTTCATGTAAATGGGCGACAACAATAATGCTTGGGCGACAAATACCTTTCCTTTCACCGTGACAGTTATGTGGTGAAGACCTTGAAATATAGGGTTAAATGCATAACTGTAGGAGACATGTTAGATAAACTTATATTATTCTTTTCATTTTCTTTTAGATTTTTTTCTTTCTATAATTATATTCTATTATTTTTTTAAGATATTATTTCTTTTTAGATAAACTTACATTATTCCTTTAATTTTCTTTTAGATTATTTTTTCTATAATTATATTCCATTATCTTTTTACATATTATTTCTTTTTATAATTATATCATATAGGGTAGGATAGCTGTAGAAAGTTATAGTAAAATCAATATTGTTTTGGGACTAGTTATAAGGAAAAATTGCATGAATTATAAAATTTATTTATAAGTTATAATTATATGAAGAAACATGTATTAACCAACTTAATGGTGAGTTAATGTCCAATGTGTCAGCTGAATGCATTAACTCACCATTAAGTTGGTTAATACACAATTCCCATACAATAATAATGTGCACATTTATATATTGCAACAAATCCATGCTCAAAAGTGAGCTCATAGCATTACATTATTCCCCCAGTCATTGGATTCATTGCAAATGGGTGAAAGATTCCCGCAGCGACGTTAAAACCCTTATATTCACTCATTCACTCAGTCATTGGAACAGTGTGCTTGTGTTTTCCTTCTCAACTCCCTGGGGAGTGCATATACAACCCAAGCTGCCATTCAAGGCGCTGGCAGGTTATCCTACCTCATCATTATATTATGTGGAATTTGTAGAATATGCTGGTATAGAATCTGGAGGTCGTTGCACGACGCTCTTGTAGTGCTACAATAGTTGTAACTGGGCTCCCGCCACAATAGAAAGCGTTGACGTTACAATAGTTGTAGGCTACAAGAGCGTCGTGCAACGGGCACCAGTATGGGATCTCTTAGGTTAGGTATATGATGGTGTTCATTCAATAGGAAGCTCAGTATCGATTGGCCTCAGATATGAACATGTCTTTCTATGAACTCTGTCTTTCTGGTATGAACTATCAAGTTGCTACCAATGACCTTGGTAATAATTTTGGGTTTGGTTTGTGCTCGAATCGTTTCTTCTCGACTTTTTTCTCCCTAAAAGTAATTGAATAAGTAACCTTCGTAACAAAGATGAAACGACGACTGTCGAAATGTTCTGCATTCTCCCAGAATTCTCAAAGTTGTTAGTATTGATTCTTGCGTGATGGTTCTCAGTAACATGCTTAAATTGTCTTATACATGTTTAGGGCAGTATGGTATCCTTCATCAGCCCCCAACTATGAATATATATATATTTTAAATAAATATATTATATAATCATTGAATTTCTAGAATTGAATTTTTATTATATATTCATATCATGGGCCTGATTTATATTAAATTAAATGTCCCCAAATCTGAATAAGATAAAATTATAGGTAAATATGCACAGAGAATGTAGCAAGTTTATTGCATTGTGGCCTGTTTGCTTGGATACTGATAAGAGGGTTCTACTGCTCAATAAAACCCGGGTTGTAGAACTTTCACAGATACACTATTCATACAATAACCTACAGCGTGTTGATTCAGTCCAACCATAAATATTTCTCATAAGACGTAAGTTATTTCAATTCCTTGACACCTCAGTGTTGCATATTTTGAAAGATATTTTTTTACTGTTGTTTTAACCCAGGTTTTCTTTCGGAAATATTTGAGGAAGAAAGTTTCATTGGAATGACTCATGAAGACATTTTGTTCTACAATTTAATTCTTTTTTTAGTTACCAGCTAAAATATATACTGATGCATGTAGTATCATGGTTTACTTTAACCCTCTCCCTGCTGGATTAGACACAAACACTGCTTCTTAGGCCATCTTTGGTTGTCTCCAGCATGGAGAGGGTTAAAAATAATAAAAAGCTTTAACGTCAGATATATATGTATAACAATGAACATTAAACTCTGTACAGCTATTATTCAGTCAAAATATCATTGTTAAATGTTCCTCTGTGTCACACCTTATTTTTAGTCTCACCCAAATACTCCTATTCAAAATATCGACCACGAACAGATAAATAAACAATCCTAAAAAGTCTTTTGATTAAAACATGCGACATTACAGCAGTTAAAATGTTTCAAATTACACATATTTAACTCTCCATGCTGAAGGCAACCAGAGATGCCCTAAAGAGCTGTGTGTGTATCCAATCCAGCAAGGAGAGGGTTAAAGTCTAGACTATCAATAGTCTCGGAGGGTTAAAGTAAATCAATAATATATATTGGTATTATATTTATATGAAAGGAGCC
>JAVCKZ010000008.1:0-13010 GCA_034780755.1 Lepetodrilus elevatus | reverse complement strand
GATTTCAACATATTTTATTGACAAAAGTACAAAAGGATTAGACAGAAGCGAAAACACTTATCTCAGTCCTCTCCTTACACATGGACTAAGCCCCTATTCTGGCATTAGATATGGACTAGGAAGTTTTCTTCACTCATACCTTACAAATGGACATAGCTAGATCCTCACCATTCCTTGTATATGGAATAGGAATACCTCTTCACGCATACCTTACAGATGGACATAACTATACCCTCTCCATTCCTTGTATATTGACTAGGTAGTCCTCTTCATATCATTCTTTAGAATACACGTAGACAAATAGCTAGCTCCTCTCCGTTCCTAATACAGGGATGGTCAGGTTCTCTTCATTCACCAGGGGACGGTCTTTTATTAAGGATGGCATGTACATGTACTGTGTGAGGGGATTGTCAAAAGCATAGAATCCGATGCGACAGTTGCTAGTTATAATATAATAGGATCCACTTTCAGAAAGCTGTCCCTACTAGAAGTCAGCTGCAATAATGTTCCAAGCTTCTGACTAATCCTACTAGCAAACTACAGGACGTGGTTATAAGAGGTTTCAGTCTACACATTCACAGTCGTATAGAAATACGAATACCAGTGCATGTGTACACGTAATTTTCACACATCGATTGCAGAGATAACATCAAGATCTTTTGATTTTCTTTCATAATATACATTTACTGGTAGTTGTGTACGATGTTACTTGTCTAATAAAAATGACTATATCTGTGTAGGGCAACTCTAGTTGTTCACAGTATCTAAAGGGTTAAGCATGGTTACTGAGAGCTCCACACAGATAATTAATGGCTCCACTGAGTGTTATTATAGTTTGGTACGGTCTCACTATTTGGAGTTTGGTACGGTCTCACTATTTGGAGTTCCAGCCAAATTGGTAAAGAAATAAGGCTTTTTAACCCAAAGTACTTCATACGTTTACAATGTACTACTAGTCTAACGTTATTCTCCACGCAGTGGCACTACAGGGGTTAACGCCCACGGGTGATGTTTGAGTGTTTCTAACTACCAACGGTAATCTTTTCCCTGAAATTACGAACTTTATTACGTCTTCCTTCCAAACAAATGGAACGCAGCTTATGTCTTATTTTCTGCTGTCTTCTTTTTCATCATTCGCTTGATTTAATTTAAATTGATAGTCTCGGGTTTGTTTCTTGTTTAATGGCTCCGATGCCATTTCGGGGATTAATAGTGTCAGTTTCTCCAAATTTCCGAGATTATTTTCCGAAACTATTTGTGGAGATTGAGTCCCAGCATTGATACAAATGGATTTGCTGCTGCAAATTATCAGCTTCTGTTAGAAGGCATACTGCTTCACCCGCCAGTGCTGTTTGGGCAACAACTGATAATTATATGTTCGCATCCAACACCAAATTGAATTGCCGTAATTTAGTGTCCTGCCTCTGGGAATTATATGTTTCATTTCATTTGGATTGTTGGTGTGTTTTTGGCGTGCATTTCCGCCATTATTGAGTGCATACATTTGCTAGTTGATAGATCATGATATCTATTTCACATCGGTCAATAGATATATTCACAAAAACAATTACCCGACAACTAATGTTATTTGTATGCAACTATGATCACTTTCTAATTGATATTAATATCCGTTCTCACGTTTGTGAGGTAATGTTTTTCAAAATTGGTCAATAAAGTTGCAGAGAGTTGCGTTGATTTTATTTCTCCATCTTGTTTTATGCATACTCTAGTGGCTCTCTATGCGTGGAAGTCAGATAAAAGTGGTCCTGAAAATGAGCATAGTGTTGATATCGCACGCATATCTGCCCACTTTACATCACCGTGGGGTTTTACATAACACAATATACTCTACCCCAAGCGCCGCTGAATTTCAGACACGGTGTAATTAAATGAGTATTCCCATCCCAGAAAGTAAAACGAGATTGAAATATCTGAATCTATTAGAACTTTTCTCGAAATAGCGATCCTGAAATTCAATTGCGGGTAATTCAGAAGTCTTCGGCATTAGAGGTTTGGCAGGAAGCTGAAGCAATGTAACGTCCCCCCGTGGTCGTATTGCCATCAGGGACAGACAACTCTCGAGATAGGTCTTGTAAATGGTATTGGCTTTTACTCGACGTAGTCGTATTTAATCCGGGCACAACGGAGCTCAGAGATCACTTCTGATCTGGGTCTGAATGGATGCTTCCCTTGTAGTGTTTAGCGTTACTGGCTGTCGATGTCCATTCACCATAACGCCAGCTTATGTTCTTCCTCGCGGTCCCCTGATTTAATACAAAGTACAAGAGTAATGAAAGATAGGCGGAAATACGGCGCCTAATAATCGCCGTTAAGATCTGCTTTACAAATGGTTGGTCCCCGAAACCATTTTCTTGATTAAAATGTGACATTTTTCTGTTGTGTGAATTCGGAGCAATCTGATAACAGGTATACCCACATGTTTATGTATTGTGCCGTAAACCAGCGCTGATGCTGCGGGGATTTAGTGCGTAGATGCGGGTGTTTGTATGGATATGTTTTGTTATCTGGTGGGATGATGCACTGATGCCAGTTAATTACTTACTTCTGCTGTTGCTGTTCATGGAATATCTTCTCACGTACCGTACATTTCTGAACAATTGTATGTATTCTGGAAATGTTGGGAGGTGCTTTTCAATGTCTGTGTGGGTTGAAATGTTTGCACATCCTTCAAAAGCTGCAATTGCTGTGGCTAATCGGCCTCATAGGAATACCTACTGGGCCGGTATTCATAAAGAGGCTTAAGTCCGTTTTTGATGACCAAATATATAGCAAAAACTGACTTAGCCCCTTTATGAACACCGGCCCTGTTTTCTAGGTTCTCCTTATCATGTTATAAAACCTGGCATTGAACCTAGCTTTCCTGAGGCCCTGATCGGGATTGGAGCCATGCTCGTTTTCCAATACACAACATCTACGCTGGAGACAAACAGCCATGGCATGCATGGTAACTAAATCACGTCAGTTTTACGTTTCATCATCACGCAGGTGTCTTGCTAAACAGCAGTGAATATTTTCTGGATTATTTTAAAGATTACATCAGCTGTCTCATTCTCCTCGTTTTAAAAATAAATGTCCATTTCAGCGGGCCCATTAGCTCAAGACAAGTGATAGTTTCCCTTTTCAATTTCCTCGAGTTGATGACAACACTTAGCAACAAGTACTATTTAATTTTTCTGAAATTTCACTTTACGACAGCAGCGTGTTCACATTCTCCTATGAATCAGGGAGTGGCTAAAAACTCCTCCGAATCCACTCTCTCTGGCTAGTGAACATCGTGTACAAGTGTATCCAATTTATAAAGCAATTATGGCTCCGAGTAAATATAAAAACACTCTTGAATTTCATGCAAATGAATAAATATTCCAACTTTTTTTTTAGGAGAATCTAAAAATTCAGGATATCAAATGTTGAAAAGTGGGTCCGATGCAGCTGTTTCAAGAGTAACTGGATTGCAGTGTTTCTGTTTAGACATTTTCAGACATTATTGCGCAGCAAATCTCGACATTTGCATTTCAGAGGAGTGTTTGTCACATGGAATTACTTCAGGTGCCCGGAGACTATACAAGTAAAGAGACAATTTATTCTGTGGCTGTAATGAGTTCACAGATACGTTTATTGAGTCACAGAAGAATAACATATGCAAATCCGACGTCACCTCCCCGGAGCTGAGCCGGTTTCCTGCTGTGCCCAGGAATCAATCTTTCCTGTTGGACAGACTGACAACCAGCTTTACAACACCGTGGTTGTCTTAGAACCCACCAATGCATCCAGGGGTACATTTGGGTTGAGTCTATTACCCGGACCCGGAACCCGGACTATCGGTTTATTCCACGGACCCGGACCCTCACGGTTTCCTCACGTGGTTAGGTGTTAGGGTTAAGGAAACATTGTATTAATATCTTTGGTCACGGGAGCCAATCAGACATTGGATCCGGGTCCGGTAAATAGATCCGGGGTCGCATCGTAAATGTGGACCCAATCTATCTAGCCATCGGGCTAACGTACATTGCAAACATTACATATAGTTGTACAATCTCCGGTGAATTAATAACTGTATACAATTCTAAACATGACCAATATTCTAAACATAATTCTTTTGATAGCTTGCCAAATGATGATCAAGTAAGCTTGATCAGAGTAAACGCATATTCATATTTCTTAAATCTGCTCGGTATAGACAGTTGTCGATAACCTTTGATGCCTTCTCTAGACATACCAATTAAAACTTGCCTATGCAGCCACCGTAGACATATACTATCAAACTACACAGAAAAAGAGGCGTACTAAATATCTCTATTAAAACGTTCATGTGAAGATTGAGTATTTTACATATTCCATATCAAGCATTCACGATCTCCATATTAAATGAAAAGATTACATCTCGACTTTCACAAATGCGGAGCAGCAAGTGTGTTATTATATGAAATGTTTTCAGACTTGACTGTGAAATTGATCTTGCAGAGACGGGAAGTCTGGTTTGCAAGGTTAACGAAGCATTTATGAGAGATTTCTGCCGTGTTTCTGCAGTCTCATGAACATTATATTGCAAATAACACCTAGCATTATGACACTGATAAAGTATTCATTCAGGTGTCTAACTGCGGGAAATGACCACGTGTTACATTTATTGTCACTCTTGGGAAGATTCAGCTTGACGTTAGAATTGCAGTTGGCACCAGTTGCTTTTTTTGTCAAAGGCTTCTAAGCTCCGTGAATTTGATGCATGTGTGGTGTCTCTGTGGGTTGGGTTTATTACATACTGGCACCAGATTAGGGTTACATGATGTAACAGCGGGTGTAACACTGGTTGTAATAATGGTGTAAAAGTTTAGCTCTAGATGAAATCAATGTATGTAAATGTACTGAGAATGTTCAGGGCATCGTTTCTCGCATCCTCGAAAACACAGGCCATTATGAGTACACTACTGGCACGGTGTTTAGTGTAGTCGTAATGGCCTTGTGTTTCGAGGATGCGTTTCTCGAAGCTCTCGTATTTACTATGAGATGATACCACTCTCGTAAGTGACCGATCGCCACGTATACGAGATCGCTACGAGAGTGCTTATGGTAGTATAGATGTGAGAGCTTTGAGAAACGATACCCTGAATTCGAAGTGGAAGTTTGGCGACCGATCGCCACGTATACGAGATCGCTACGAGAGTGCGTATGGTCTCGTAGTAGATGTGAGAGCTTCGAGAAACGATACCCTGAATTCAAAGTGGAATTTTGGCGACCAATCACTATGTCAAAGGTGAAGACAATCATTACTTAATTTACTAAATTGCATATAGGTATATATTTTTTTTTAAACCCATCACGGCGAGTAAATGCAAGTTTCACAGGTTCTAATTAGGTATGAGCAAAGGTTAAAATCTGGTTTTGCTTGTCCATCATCGTCTTGTCTCTCGTTGTGGTGGCTTATTTGTAAGCTACATATTCTTCATATTGTTCTTATTTCAAAACTTTTTTATGTAAGTCTATAGATTTCTACACACACACAAAATAATGTATACTCTAAAGTCACTCATGCTATAGTATAGTGTAGTATTTTACCCAAGCAATCGAATGTTAATTTCCCCCTAAAAGCGTGGTCGAGAACGAAGTTTAGTTGACTTCTGGTTTCACGTTGTTTTTCTTCGATTCCAACATTGCTGATTGACACATGAAGCCGTACAAACTGCCTGGATCTTCACCATGTTGTGTACGGTTGTTACATTCGTATTCCCGTGGCCAATGTTCCGAACAATACCAGTACGACATCGGTCGCTATCCAGGCTTCATATTTCCTGATGCCCGATCCCTTGTGACACCCTCTAATGAATATTAAACCCACGAGACGAATGTAGATGGGCATTAATGTCATTTCTTACGCAACCTAATATGACGGAAGACAGGGGAGATAATCGTTGGTAGTTCTGTATTCCCATGTGGACCGCTACTGACAAGACATCCGCTGAAGATGACTCTTCTCGGACTGGGAGCATCAAGTGGTAATGTTTAATTTAATTGTTATTCAAGACTTTGTGGAACTTGATATAGGGGGCGGTGTCCCATGTTGTCTTCATAATAGCAAGTTTGAAGTAAGTAAGTGCATACGGAGCAGAGATAGTACACGTATAATTCTTACATACAGTATTGGTATATCTTATAGTATCCTTAGTTATGTGTAACGGAAGCGTCGAGACATATTCCACAGCAGTTCTGTACATAATGTCCTGTCGTCATAGAACCAGCTTATAACAACATAGGATCTCAACATATCCACAATCTATTCACATATTCTTAAACAACACGTCCACAATATCTCTACGGGATCTCATTATCTCCACATCCTTACCACAACATATATCCACATCTCCACGATATCTCCACAGAATTTGTGTAAAATTACATAACCACGGTATCTCATTATCTCCACAACCTCACCACAACATATATCCACAACATCTCCACGATATCTCCACAGGATTGGTGTAAAAGTACATAACCACAGTATCTCATTATCTCCACATCCTTACCACAATATTTATCCACAACATCTCCAGAATATCTCCAAAGCATCTCCACAACATCTCCACAACATCTATATAACATCTCAACAACATTTCAACAACAACTCTATAGCATCTCCACAACATCTCCACAACATTTCAACAACAACACTATAGCATCTCCACCACATCTCCACCACATCTCCACAACATCTCTATAACATCTCCACAACATCTCCAAAACATTTCAACAACAACATCTCCACAACATCTCAACAACATCTCCAAAACATTTCAACAACAACATCACCACAACATCACCACAACATTTCAACAACATCTCCACATCCTCACAACATCTCCACAACATATCGTACTCGATAACCCTGAAGGTTAGTCAAGCTGACATAATATTATTTGCTCTAGCTTAATGACACTCATGTTATCAGGTTATTAATGACGAGTGCGTGTTTTCATTTGACGATATTTGATCTCACAAGAGGCAGTTTCAGAAGCTCAGATCACAGATGGAGTTACTCCTTCACCATTGAAACAAGAATGAGGTGTATGCACTGGGTAACATGAAGTATATTAACAGGATTTATTTTGTAATCTATACAGTATTTAATGTGCAATAGCTTAGCATGATACCCTACTGTATGTATATCTGTTACAGTAAATGTCTAAAATCAGGCAATGTGTAAAATGCTTGAAATGTTCAGTGCATTTCAATTCACCGATTCAATGTTTTAAATGCTTGAAATGGAAAAGTGACTGCATTTATTTGAAAGATTGACTGGCATGACTTTGATGAAAGAAATAAAAAATAATGCATACATTGTTAGATGTATTCACACAATTTTGTGTGAAAACATATACAAATGTATGCAATTCTGTGTGAATACCTATAAATAATCTTTATTTTATTTTATTAAACTCGTGCCAGTCAATGAGCCAAATAAATGCAGTCAGTTTTGTATTTCAGTCATTAAAGAAATTGACAGTGAAAATTTGAATCATTTTACACATTGCCTGATTTTAGACATTGACTGTAACATATCTACAGGTTATATTAATACATGCAGTACGCTTCATTACAGTGGTATATCTCTGCTTCATTACCTCCAATAGCTTTTCTATTAACTCCTGTACATGGGAGAATATAAAACATGAATTATATTGTCCTGATCAGATTGAAATTGACAAATGTTCCAGCGGAATACCATGTTCAAAACAATTAATTAAAATAACCTTTTAATTCCTAGCATTTGTGGTACATTTGGTTCAGGTGTAGTGCAAGAATAGAATATATGTACGATTTTATATGCTATTGTCCCTACAACTCCTTTCACTACGAAGGGTCTAATGTACAACCCTGAGTTGGTCAGGATGCATCACTTAATCTTCGCTTCACATTCATTAATAAGGCTTTTAGATGAGCCCAATTTCTCACGACGCATGTAATCGGTAATCCAATAATTACTGCCTGTTACACACAGGGACGTGTGTTGGACAACTTCAAAGGTTTCCACTTAGCAAGTTAGCATGCGTCTTGCTACAGTGCCTAAAACAATGGATGTGGTAGCCGGGAACACATTTAGAAGTTTAGATAAACATTGCAATTTTGGATATTTTTTTAGATCTTGAAATCTGCTTTATTTTATTAGTCTATACAAATAAAAGCATAATTTAATGATTAACATTTAACAATATTATTTGGGGGAGTTTAGTGTTACCATGTTGATAAATGTTGACAATAAATGTCGTATAGACATGCTAAAAACGCATTCAGATTTTACAAAATTACATAATGTATATATTAATGTTACGCTATTGCTAAACGGACGTTCTGATTTATATATGACTGAACATATACAGTAATTATATTAGCGTTGGTATAATTATACATAAAATAAATAAAACAATTTGATTAACTGAATAATGGCTCTCTTGGAATAATGGCTCTCGAGTCACTAATGTATATTTGAATACTAATGAATACTAATGTATATTTGTTATTTACATATCCGACATTAAATAAAGTTTCTTGTTGTTTTAATGTAAATTTATTTCTCATTTATCAATCTCTTCTCCCCTTGTTGTAATTTTAGTTGTAATAACTTGTAATCACACATTCTTATACAATATGTTCAAACAAACATAAGTAATATAACTTCATAATAAGTAAAAATATGGTTTACTACCAGTATTTGGCCATTCTTTGAAGTAGGATTCATTTTCAGAAGAGGAGTAACATATCACATTCAAAATGATGTTTTAAAGACATAATATCAAACATATTTATGGTGGTTTTGGACTAGTTCTTGGCTATATCTGCTAATCAGATCGGAATTCGTTTGTCCATTATACAGGTGCCCGTTACGACGATCCTGTAGTGTTACAATAGTTGTAACTGGGCTCCCGCCACAATAGAAAGCGTTGACGTTACAATAGTTGTAGCCTACAAGAGCGTCGTGCACCGTATGCCAGGTCTATCAACTGTGATAGTATACCTTTAATAACCCATATTGTAGATGCAATACAGTTAGTAAGCATATTCTGAAAATATGTCGGTTTATTTTACGCTGCGGGTTTTGAGTCAAGTAATGAGCACTACTAAAGGTTCAGAGATTTAAACTCAGCTGTGTAATAGAACTAAACGCATACCTGTAGTATTAAGATGTCTGCATTCCTTCTAATTCTATGAATTAAGAGCCAGCATGAGAGAGGATCGCGTCTTCTTATTCAAGTCTATCTATATACCTATCTCCCTCGGCACTGCAAGATTGTCATTTCGGCTTATTGTACTGTCAATTAGAGTTTAGAGTTGGACTATGCCTATCTAAACATAGCTGTGGTATTCTTGTATGTAAGTCACCAAAGTAGTTCAAGTACAGGATTGACGTCTCAAAATTACATAATAAGTCCTAACCCTACAGTCAGCATGTTCGTTCAAGATTTTCCGTTTAAAGGAACGATCCGTCAGTTCTTGAAATTGACAGTGTATAACAAAAGTCATTTTCTGCAGCTGCCAACGAAGCGTTCCTGTCATTCTGCAGCCAGTAACAATAATTGATTTATGTGTTTTATCAAAGTCTTCGGATTGTACGATTTGTCAGCGATGAAAACACTTTTTTTCCCAGATTATTATCTCTTTAAATTCAACTTGTTGTTTAACAGTACCATGTTCTATCACTACACAAGCATCAGGCAGTATATATATCAGGCTAATCTAACAAATAACAGCAGTGTCTATGACTGTTATGTGTAACTTGTCAGAAGCATGGTTGTTTTTATTTTCATAATTGGTAGCGTTCTTTGATCTCTTCGGCAATACAAAAGTAAGTATTTCCCAGGTTGTTTTCAGAATGATATAATATGTGTTAAAACAAAGGATGAACTTGGAAGTTTATGGCAAGACCCACTTTTTAGTGTTTGCTTCTGAACAAGTTATACGGCAGTCTGTTAACTTTCTGACATACATGCTACACCCAAGACATGTTCATGCTGAATTAACCCTACCCCTTCCTGGGTGGATACAACCAGATTTGCAACGTCAGTTTTTATGATTTATACAGCCGGGAGCCGGTTAATTTGATCCTTGTGGAAAACAACTTATTGTGTCTGATGTAGACCTATACTAGAGTGTTCCTTGGCTGTCTTAGCTACAGATGCGTTGTTACGGACTCCGGTCGTTGGTCTTCACGGCTCAGTCACGTGACCACAGGGGTGTGACACACAAGTAGGAGTAGGACATAGTTGGCAATTCCATGGCAATATGTGACCCGTCACCACAAACTGAGTCTTAACTCGCAAGCAGCAAGACTGATGAAAATCTTCAAACTGGATCTTTTTCAAAATGGCCGCCTGTTAGTTTCCGCACTTCAAACTCCCATAATTCGCTCATTTCTTACAGCAGAACAATAAATTTGGTATCAAAAGAAAGCTCAAAAACTGTAGATTATTTTGACCATAATATCTAAAAATTGTCAATTGCTATTTAAGAATCAGTTTGTGGTGATGGGTCACATATTAGGAAGTGTATCTAGTTCTTGGTGCCAGGCCATGCTCACAGAACGGCAGCCAAGGAATTAGTCTGAACCTGCACTTGCGTCAAGGGTACAAGTTGTAATTTCACTTTACAGATCCATCTAGAAGTTCTGCCTGCGGGCTCAACATCTTCTCAAAAGAAGTTACATCCGACATGGAGATCTATTTCCGGGATGTATACATGTAAACAGATAATTACAGTAGTACCTCTCCTTAGTTCGTCTGCACCGGTTGCTGCCAGAGGGGAATGTACGTCAACTTGACCGAGTTACGGTAGACTTGATTATTACCATAAAACATCATGTAGCAACTTCACCTGCCACAGATCTACCTTGAGCTATAATAAGAGTATTCTTCACTTACTTTAATTGTCTGTTAACTCAAGAAGAATCCGTCCCATTTCCAATTCCAGACCCGTTGTCCATCAAGCTGGGCCTGACGTATACAGTCTGGCAGCAGACATTAGCAGTAGAAATATGTGTCCAGTTGTCCGGTCCAGACGATTTATTCAACCACGGTTTAGTTTGCCGAGGTCTGATAGGAAGTTAAGCTATATACTACGATAGTAATGTGTTCATTACTGCAATTTTAATATTTATCTTGCTATTAATTAAATTAAATTGGAATATTAGTTTGTAGACATTTGAGCTCGATTAGACATAAATAATAGGTGTCATTCCCTCCTTAATAGGTGTCATATGTAACGGTTCCGTATCATTGTTATGTATATATTACGTTGATGACATTATAAACAATTGGTTACTATTCAGAATAGAATTTTAACCACTTATTTCTAAGACATTATAATTAGCTTTTGTGTTAGAAGTTGATACTCATACTTTTCTTTGCTGTAATAGAAATGTCTGTTTCTTCGATTATCAATATTGTTCAATCAGCATTGCCACAGTAAAGTAAATTGATAAAAGAAATTCAGTGTGTGCAATTCCCCACTTAATACCTTCAACAGATTACTGCCTTCAACCGGCAATCCGTGTATGGTTTTAATGAAGATTGCAATTCATTACTAAATAATACCATCGGATTTGTCGGCATTTCAGGGGGATCTTCTGGAGGAAATGAAACCGACGTCTTTAAGTCAGCAATCAAAAGGTCAATTTCATTGCTAGTTTTGACCGGATGTTGGTCAAGAAGAAAACCAGTAGCCTTTGACAGAATTTGTATGGATTCTCCTGTCTCTGGGGCTGTATAATTGGCATTGGGAATACAGCCCAGTACAAGTTAGTGGAGGTAATGTGGGCTTTTACCGTGTTCTAGTGATTCAGGACTGGAAGGATCCTGACAAATCTATCCGTCCTCTATATCACTGTAACATCGGAGACTGACAAGTCGTGATATTAGTGAAAGATTCTAGAAAGCGACTTTAAACCCCAATACAAAAAAAAATAAAAAATAAAAAATAAAAAATCGGAGAAGGAAAACCTAAGTTCGTGTAAAACATGGTGAAAAGTTTCGTTCCTTGTAATGAATTATGTATTTAATTTTTGTCCGTTTTAGTTCTACTCTGAATGTGGTTGTTTCGAGTTGGTTGTTCCTCGGAGCATGTACTTTACTTACTGGGTATCATGAACGAATGCTGGACTCTATTCAATTTTACGATTGTTCCTCACCAATAGAAGATTGTAGGATAGTGCAGTACCCGTAAGTTGAACTATTGACATTGAAGTAAAAGTTCAAATCCTGCCTATTTTTTCAGATTAAAATAACGCTTGAATATTTACTGAAACCCGGTGGTATGTGTTCCTAATTTCACATTTTAAGAATCCTACTTCGGGAATGAAGTACAATCTAAATGCATTTATAAGATAAGTGCGGAATAGCAATGAGTGTAGGCAAAAGTGAGACGAATGAAGATCTAATATTTGTTCTACTTTATCTCAATGTGCATTATAACTGTCGTAATTTTAGTGAAGAATATCTTTGAAGAAGGCAAACCTGTATAATATAATTTGTATGTAATAAAAAATGTTAATTTACTATTACCAACAAATTGGTGGTCGGTGGAAGATAATTTGGTAATTTTCAATGATAAATGGTTTTGTATGTATTCTGATTGAGATGCAAAATATTATTGCAAATTGAGGCAATTTGAGGGACATTTCCTACCGTAGTCTATTACCTAACCTCTGTATGGACATACTTATTGATTTCGCTGAGTTCTTCTATCAGTTTCAGCTTCATGGTATACTGGCACGTGTGCTAGAGAGTTCAAGAACTGTTAATTATTGACTAACTTTACCAGGAATCGTTTGTCAATACTGGGTACAATTTATGCTGCCATCGCTCCACTGTGAGTATGAAACATGACCAGTTTGTGACATAAAAACACACTTCGGGCCCGCTCCTTTCTAGCTGTAATGTCTTTACTTTCTGTCCGACGCATGCGCAGTTACCAGGGATCAACACCGCACAGTGTAACTGCGCATGCGT
>JAVCKZ010000006.1:1853-16529 GCA_034780755.1 Lepetodrilus elevatus | reverse complement strand
CAACTTGTAGGTGGATAAATCAAGCGCAATTAGTCTCAGATCGAAATTCGTTTGTCCATTATCCAGGTCTATCAGCTATGATGTGTTTCGAGGATGGCAAGCTCCGTGTCTTTTACCAACGGGAGACAATCAGGTACCTCCGTAATCACGTGACGTACAAGGACCAGTAATACAAGCAGTGCCAGCATGCAGTATCTAATGTAGACCAACCGGGTACTAGTAATTCATAGAATCAAGAATTGGATTTGCTGGAATGTAATCGTAACGAGTTGGCGAAGGAGAAAACGTCAAAGAGTTACAGAAACTAGTTACCAGTTCAGTAGTCTAGTGCTAAATCTAAAGAGACACTGACGGATGATACAATTAGGATCGGAGTTTGCTATAAATTGCTTTAAATCTACTTTGCTGGTAATGTTTCAACGAAGAATGATGAGACAGTTTCAAAGGCGATTTCGTATAAAATCTGTTCAGTTTTAGTTAAAGTGAACGCGATCGTTAGCTCATTATCCACCTATTAAATATTTACAAAATACTGTGATAATAAAAGTATACAGTCAAGCTGAGTAATTGATATACATGTATGTAATTTCTTACTTTGTTTAACCAGCAATTTCAAATCGTTCATATTTCAGTGAACAACCATAAATATATATACAGTACAGTAATATATTGAAACATTGAAAAATAAAAATTATGTTTAATTTTTAAATTAATACTTACTTTACTTAGATCTTGTATATTTTAATAGACTTAATACTCTATTACGGGGATTGCATTGCTATCATCGACTTCGTCTTGTAGGCCTAAGCCCTGTATTATAACCATACCACTGTACGTAGGTATACATGTATTTATACCGCTGGGCGCCATTCATTATTTCTCCAGATTGATGACAGGAAGATCGTCAAGATGTCGCTCATCTATAATTTAGATTGAGAATAATTTCAATTATCCTACAACACTCGCCACTGCTGGAAAAAACGCCGGATTGTTTCCCTTCTGAATTACGTTAATGTCCCGGAAGTAAGCAAATCTCGCCCCAAGCCACGCGCAGCAACGAGATCTCCTTCACAAGCCATCCGGACCAAATGACGTTCTCATTGCAAATTAAATATCCTGTTGGAGAATAAACCTTCTGAATAATTTATGAGCAGCCGTTGGCGTACATTGGCCGTGATGCTATTTTGGCAAGAGAGAAGACATACTCATTACTTTACTGCTCGTTTTCTTATCAAGTATAACCTAAAATAGTAACTTAATAGTATATATGACGTATAGTCAACCCTATGACGTATTCCATAAAACAAAGTACGATGTAGAATTATATGAACATCATTTAAATCATTCGGGCCTCAAGAATTATATTGTTTTTGTTTTAGTACGTTTTCATGCTCAAGCTAATATTTTATAATAAAACAAAGTACGATGTAGAATCATGAAAATCATTTTCATAATTCGGACCCCGAAAATACAATTTATTTTTAGTATGATTTCGTGCGCAAGCTGATATTTTATGGGAATTTGGGAACAAAACTTCGAGTCGAGCATGACATCAAACTTAAGTTTCGTATTCTCGGAAACAGATCTGTACAAGAAGTTTTGACATAGGCCTAGCGCAGTGGAATTCCGACACCATATTCCACAGAATTTGGAATTAGCATAATCAGTCATATTGCATTGTCAATGCATTCAATAAAGATCTGACAACCATTTGAATGTACTTTATAACCCTATATGTTGCACTACAAATTAAATCGACATTAACATGCGCTATTTTGCAGGTTGTTTATGATTAACTATGTGTATGTGCGTACGTGCATGCGTGTGTACGTGTGTGAATACGCCGGAAGTTGACCCGATCAAAACATCCATGGACGTATTACACATATCATTCATTCGTAAGCCTCCACGAGAGAAACTAGCAGTCGATATCGGAGTCTTCAGATACCATTATGAGTTTTCATCTGCCCACGTTGTTACATTTCACAACCAGCATTCTTCTGGTCTTGAAACGAGAACGGCAAACTTGCTTTCAGCTCCTGGTCGTCAATGATCACAGGCCAGCCGTCCCATCTGCAGAATGTCCTCTCCTGGATTCTTCCTACGCAAGATGACTAGAAAACGCGTGATTCTGTCACAGAATGCATAATCATTGAGCCTGATGCTCCGCCGCTATTTGCTCGTCGTGTTTATCCGACCATATTAAGAGTTCCCGCACAGTGATCAGAAGCAGACGACACTTATACCGTTGTCCAATGTGAAGGAAGCAAGTGATCCCAGATCAAATGAAGAAGACTCATGTATGTTCATACCAAAGCCACATCGGGCCATCATCCTAGGCCAACAGTCAACAACAACAGGTTCAAATTTAAATTCCATTCGCGATTTATCATGGCGCGATTTCGCCATCAAAGACCTGCACAGGCCCTTCTCAAACACGCTGGCTGATTTTTCTGATCGAATAATTTAATTTGCGGATGAGTTTAATTGATCGGGAGACAAGGGAGCGCGAACGAGAGGAGTCCAAGTTTGCTTTGACTTTAGGAACGACCCTGAGCCAAGACGTAGTGCGGCCTTGTTCTCTGGGTCTTTCTTTATCGTGTTTACCTGACGGAGGTAAGCTAACACGATGATTCAGTTACCATCGACATGTCACAGTCGGGATGTCCCAATGCTTTTTTGTTGCTTATCGTGCTCCGATCCTTTCTCTGCGAGGAGACATTGTTTGTGGGGGTGTGGAAGGACGGGGAGGGGAGAGAAGAGAGGAGAGATTATTTTGTGGGGGTGTGGAAAGACGAGAGAGAAGAGAAGGGTTGATCATTCTTGCCTTTGTTTATACCATCAGAGACAAATCTGATGTGTTTGCAGTGGAATAATTTCAAAGGCAAAATGGTTGTAGTATTTCTACATCGCGAAATGCAATCATACACTACTTGGCATTTAAATAATGTGTGGCATTTACGTTAGAAATATGACGCAAGTCTCTATTCTAAGTGCGGTGGAGGTTTTTTCCAGAAGATAATTATGCGCTGACACCGGAGGAGTTATTGTGTTGTTTTAAAAATTGAATTACAACACGTATTAAAATTGCACCAAAGGACACATACAGTACTTGTAGAAACATTATCCATACATTATTATCGTGTATACTCAATATTACAAGATCAGTAATGGTTGATGAACACTATAAGCAGATCACTACAAGTACGCTTGTCCTATAACTAGAGTACAATAAAATGAAATACTGAGTATATGATACAATATATGGTAGTATACTGGTGTACCGACCTGTGGCTGTTTAATAGATAGCCCAGTCACAGGAACCATTGCATGTCCATGGTCAAATCCAACTCGGATTTTGGAATCTAAATTCTCCTAGATACCCATGGCCACGTCGTTCCTGTACATGCAGTAAGCAGGGTTTCGGTGTCCAGAGGGTCTGTTCTCGAAACGTACTTACGAACTTCTTAGCCTAAGAACAGTTCGTAGCCATACTATAATACTCGCTAAGCTTGTCTTACGATTGTAAGAAAGTTTCGAGAATAAGCCCCCAGTTATCTTCTCTTCAGTGCAGTCAGTTACGCATTAGAATATACGCATCAGTTTTCCATTATAATATATGCATACTAAAGACGTGTGGCGCTTCTTCCACTCCAAGCTTCAGAAGCGGTTCTATTCTGGTATACTTTACATCAGAAATCGTACGATTCTAGTATACTTCAGAAACGTGATTGTTCTAGTATGCTTCAGAAATGTGATTGTTCTAGTATATTGTTCAGAAGCAATACGATTCTGATATATTTCAGAAGTACCGGTAGTACGATTCTGGTATACTTCGGAAGCGGAATAAGTACTTCAGAAGCGATACGATTCTAGAATACACGTACAATGTATTTCAGAAGCCTGTGGTTCCCTCCATGCTTCGGGAGAGATTCTAGTATACTTTAGAAAACGTCATGATTCTAGTAGTAAATGTCTATTTCTAGTAAATGTCTAGTAGAAATTTGACGATTCTTCCATGCTTAAAAGGTATGTACGACACACTTCAAAAGCGTGCATGGTCATTCAGATACGCATTATGGAAAGTAACCATCTGATAATTATTCTGATTGGCTTCTTCCGTTTGAACGAATTATAATCAAGACCAAAGTCATGCTTGTGATTACCTGTAAGCATAATGCACACTGTATTGTGATCCAACTATGTCGTGTGGGTACCTCTATGAATTGTTTCTGGGTTGAAGACACATTTGTCCAGCATGTTCTTTTCTTGTAACCAGCATATATAAATGAATTAATGAATGAATGCTCTTTATTTCTTCCAGTAGAGTTGGAGAGGCAATCTGTATGTGAATTCTAGTGGTATGTTGAGTGGTCTATGCATGTGAATTCTAGTTGCGTATGTGAATTCTAGCGGTATTTCTAGTGGTATATGTGAATTCTAGTGTTCTAGTGGTCTCTGTGAATTACAGCTGTTTACGTTACTTCCAGTGGCATTTTAATGGTATTATATGTATGTGAATTCTAATGGAGTAGCCTATATAATTTCTAATGGTACCGGAATATGTGAATGCAAGTGGTTTAGATGAATTCAAGTAGCATAATGCAAGCATACCTATACAGTGGCATACGCATACACAATGTAATTGCAACTAATGTTAACAACAGAACTAAAACATACTAGTACATGTAACAGATTTTATTTCCTCTTGGCACGTAGAACTCACTTGCACACACGCGCGCTCACACATACATACACACATCGCACACACTGGCACTTATATTTTCAGACAATCAGAACTTGTTGGAGTCATAAATAAAACAGTACATGAAGACAAAACTTGACAATAACAATATATGCTTATATCCTCTGAGATTCGAGGAACAGTCTGGATTTTACCCCTACCCCTACCCCTCTGTAACATGACCAAAATAAATAAATGTCCCCATGCTTAAATGTACATTTTATTATACTGCGAGTAAATTTATGATAGGCTCCGTTTCTCATATTAATTTAATTATGTTACGGTAAGACGCGCGAGTTACTACGGACACAGATGTAATATAAGTATATAAGTGTATAACATTAATCTTTGGATGGTGTTCCCATATTGGTAGTGATGTGGTTCGTAGAAGCTTAATGAAGTTATAGTAATGGATGCCATTGCAAAATTCGAAAATACAATAAAAACACGTTTTGTTTCCTTCTCTCGTTAAGTGAACCAAGCAGGTTAAAGCGTTGTATATTAAATTAAATTAAAAAATAATAAACCATTAACATGTTACGATATTAAAAACATATTGCACTCGACTATACAAATAACAACTTGAATATTTCTTCAACATTCTTGAAATTTACTCAGTGCACCAACATACCAGATGTTATTTAATACATAATAGCAACAACAATTCCTCGTTGATAGACAATGTATATTCACATTGACAACATAATGCTATTAGCTCTTGTAATGTTAATAATGACAAATATCAGAGAATTTTGTTTAAATCCAATAAGAATTCAGTTTTGGTTTGTTTACGAATGCAGGTTCCTGTCACAAATATTAGATACCCTCGTGACATAATATTACGAGGGTATTAAATATTTGTGATAGGCACCTGTCGTCTGCGGCGTCAATATCTTAAACGGTACCTCATATTTTGAGTATTTGTCCCTTTGACTTCAGTTAAACCTTCTATTATAATATATTTTCTGATCGAATATTTGTTTGACAAAGATTTAAATTATATTAGACTTCTTTAATTTCCTATACACATGTAGACTAGTAAGGCTACTAAGCAGTAATAATATTGGAGTTACAAGGATGGTCAAATTATTTATATATTTATGTTTGAAATGCCATAAATTAATTAATTTTCAATAGTCGATATTCTTCTACTGAAAGTCTATTCAATAACATATATTAAGCTGGATTTCTGCAGATAGTTTGTTCGTGTCGTAATCAATGTATAATTATACGACGTATAATACAGTGTCATGCAGTGACGAAACTGCCACAAATCATTGGTTATATTCAACTGGTTACGGAGCAAACGACCAATCGGATTAATGTATTTTATAGACGCATCTCCGTCATGTCAAAGATCAAACAGATGAGCATTTCACAAACGTTAGTCTCACATCCCGACTCAAATGATTCAGGATGTGGCCTCCTGATCCGAAGCTTAAGTTTGTCCAGTTCCTAACTGCGGTTTCCAACCGACGGTTTAGAGATTCGCAAAGCGACATTAACCTGGACATTGTGGACAACCATGTCCTTGTCTTCGTTGGTTGTGAGCTACACCAGCTCCATGGTTATAGCTGTATTGCGGAGGAACACAAATGGTCGGGAAGAGCACAGTCTTGTATCTCTTGCCATCTTGTCATTGATATCAAGACAGCTCTCATTTCTTCAACGTCCATATCCTTCCTTCGTCCGTTCACAAGCCTACATCCGGAACCGAACAAATGTCAGAACAGCGAACGGTTCTCCCCCAGTCTTGGAACTCCTTCACAACGTCGTGGCGTTACAGAAACGCATCTTGCAGTTCTTCCTGAGCAATGGTTGTCGCCAAACCAGGACCATGTATAAGTTCGAGGTCTTGTTTTCCTGCGACTTTGTTGTAGAGTTGGTACTACGGTGGTCCCGGATGTGGCGGGCCTAGTCAATAGACAATGTTACCACAGCCGTTGATTCCGAGTCTCATCTCATGCTCGCGCGCCTTCAATCTAAGCGCGGCGATGCTCGAAGACCTGCGCTCGGAGTCCACAACTCCGGAAGTCGGGGAAGAGAGTCCAGGAACAGGGGAATTAATGTCAAAATATTCCCTGGCTTTCGCAGCGGACGATGTCATGCTTGCCAGAAGGTGTTGAAACGTTCCCGGCGGTGGGACCGGAACCGACAGAGGCGTGAGCGCGCGCAGTCCTAAACCGGAAGCGCCTACACCGGAAGCGAGTCCGAAGGTCACGGGACTGTACAGAGGCGGGGTCACGGACGAAAGGGACGTTGATAGGCTGTATCTGCTGAGTAACTGGTTCTCGTAAGACTTGAGGAGGAGGTCGGGGTACGACTGGTGCGGGTGGGGGGGCTGAGGGGGCAGGATCCCCCGGGACGCCATGCTGATGGTGCCGCTGTATGGAGAGTATGGGTGAGCCTGGGTGCCAACCTTCTCCTTCTTCCTCCACTTCGCGCGCCGATTCTGGAACCACACCTGCAACCACAGAGAAAAATAACTTTAAAACTCAACACAATTAACTAGAATAACTGTAGCAAACAATGGTAAGACGAAGTTCCTCAATATTTCGGTCTTTAAATACTTCGTTTTTAAGTTCGCACTCACTGAACAAAATATAACAAAGAATTAATTGAATTTCTATTTGTCATATATTGAAATGCAATACTTTTAAGGTCATCGTTAGAATACGGGATCGTGAATTTTAGACCCATTTTAGACCCATTTAGTAATTTTCACTGATAAGGAAAACGGTGCCGTTTTAAGTAAGGAAATATATTGGAAGACCTTTGGAAAGTAGTACTTTTAGTTCATATTAAATAATATATATTTAATATTAAAATATTAAATTGACATAAGAGATTAATTAGCGGTCTCCAAGATCGAAGACACGTGAGCTAATTAATTAATTTCCATTTCAACTTAATTAATTAATTTGAGGTAATATTAATTACAAATGACAATGTTTACATTAGTTAGTATTATTTAAACGACTCGGGTACGAAAACCGTTTGTATTTAACCAACACGTGCATTGTAAAGTCAAGTGTTGATAGACAGCCGTCAATCATTGTCACACCTTCAAGTGCATGCAATGGGGTGTGCTTAACCGAGACTATTCAGCGGTAAGTTGTATAGATGAACATTTAACGCTGTTTTGAGTTAACTGTGGTCATTGTGTAGGTGTGTGACCCAGTCAAATACCGGCAAATGTGTGCGCGTACCCCCTTCCCAATGCACTATTTGCTTTCCAATTATTTCTGAGAGGTGACACTTGAAAAGAAAGGGAGACACCGAGACAGACTTCACACGCAAGACCAACCCGCTCACACAAAGGTGCATCCGAGGTTAACATAATATATACTAAGAAATCAAGAGAGTCAGAAATCATATATACGACCACCTACATGTTCCTAATTTGAACCACCAGGTATACGAACTATTGTAATACTTTCCTTAATTATCTCAACACGGTCATGACAATACACGTTAGGCACCAGTGTCTGGTCATATGTATAGTAGGATGAACTACAACACTGGAATCAGGAATTACTGGCGTAATGCACAAATTTATAAGACTAACTAGGTTATATATGAATTAGACATATATTTATTTATCACCGGAAGTACCAGCTTTTATGGTGCTTAAGCGTTACCATTTGGCAATAACGTATGAGATATATCGCATATAAGTAAGTATATCGCATTTTTAACTCACCATATTGATTTTATGTCAAGAAAACGTTGAAATAAAGAAACTAAAAGAAACCTCTGGTAACAATATTGTGATGATGTCCTTAACACATACAAGTAGTCTTGTATCAAACTACCCTTAACCCTTTTCCTGCTTGATTTATTCCAATTACTGCTGCATTTGGCATCTCCGGATGATGATGACCCCAAGGGGGTTAAGGTTAACTGTCGAGTTTGCTGGTATAAATTGCTACATGTATCGGCGTCTGTATTTCTTGACCCTAACCAAGAAGTCCGTGTACAAAGGTCAGCGGCTGTGACTACCTCTGGTCAGGTGTGTGCAAGGTCGGGGGTTAATTGTCGTGGACGCCAAAGTAAACACAGGTATTTGCCTCATCCTGACCTGAAGTCGGGTCCTCTGGTGGTGTTGTTCTTTTTAGCGACAACTTCACTGATTGGACTGTGGAAGCGGGATGCATAGGATAGGACACAGTTATACAGACCACTGAAGTCAGAGGAGGAGGAGGAGGTGGTCGTTGTGGTTGTGGATATGGTGTGTGTGTGTGTGTGTGTGTGTGTGTGTGTGTGTGTCTGTGTGTGTCTCTCTGTGTGTGTGTGTGTCTCTCTCTCTCTCTGTGTGTCTGTGTCTCTGTGTGTGTGTGTCTCTCTGTGTGTGTCTCTGTGTGTGTGTGTGTCTGTGTGTGTCTCTCTGTGTGTGTGTCTGTGTGTGTGTGTCTGTCTCTGTGTGTGTGTCTCTGTGTGTGTGTCTCTGTGTGTGTCTCTGTGTGTGTGTCTCTGTGTGTGTGTCTGTGTGTGTGTGTGTCTGTGTGTGTGTGTCTGTCTGTGTGTGAGTGTCTGTGTGTGTGTGTGTGTCTCTGTGTGTGTGTGTGTGTGTCTCTCTGTGTGTGTGTGTGTCTGTGTCTGTGTGTGTGTCTCTCTGTGTGTGTCTCTCTGTGTGTGTGTGTCTGTGTGTGTCTCTCTGTGTGTGTGTCTGTGTGTGTGTGTGTCTGTCTCTGTGTGTGTGTCTCTGTGTGTGTGTGTGTCTCTGTGTGTGTCTCTGTGTGTGTGTCTCTGTATGTGTGTCTGTGTGTGTGTGTGTCTGTGTGTGTGTGTGTGTGTGTCTGTCTGTGTGTGTGTGTGTGTGTGTCTGTGTGTGTGTGTGTGTGTGTGTGTCTGAGTGAGTGCAGGGGATTTGAAGTGTGTATATTCAAGCTAATGCGATTATGGATCAAAGTAGTGTTTGTCGAAAACTTTGAAGAGGCATAGGCCTAAATCATCTCACGATGGCGTTAATCATTGGGCATAATGGTGTCCAATGCCATTGTACAGTTGGCTAACTGATGCCATAGTTCAGCTTCACGAGCCGCAGAAGTCTTATTTCCCTTCCTGTAACCCTCTCCATGCTGGAGGCAACCAGCAATGCCCTAAAGAACACTACCTGGTCCAGCAGGGAGAGGGTTAGAAGATCGAGTCGGCGTGGGATTCAATCCCAGACTCAGATACTAGTAGTTAGACCAATGGCTCCTCAATTTGCTCAAATGGCTCCTCAAAGTCGTAGGCGTGTCTTATAACACTAAACGTTCAGACCATTGTGTCCGGCGTCTCCTCGGCGTTATGTTAACACTACAGCTGTTAATTGTTGTCAGACCAGTAGTGTCTGTATGCATCTAGTGCAACCGAGGCGTGATTTGATATCCAGGTACCGGTGTAGGTATAGAAAGAGCCAGTCAGAATAAATAGAACTGCCGCATGTCAAGAGCCGCCTGGAAGATAGGCCTATGTATTTTGATACCTTGTTAGACGTTCTAGCACAGCGTAACCTTTCTCCACATCTTATCAGCTAGACTAGTTTATGAATGGGCCAATTTTGACACGTCTATTTAACATAAAAGACCTATAAAACGCGTAATTTGGAGCGGTATTAGTTTTGTAAAGATTATTATTAAGCACTTTAAGTGAGAGCCAATTTACAAGGAACTCTCCCCGGGTCTGGCAGTTGACAGCTCACACTTTTAGCAACCCGAGACACCGGGAAATAATGAAGTCTCCCTCGACGGAGCCACTTCAAGGACCAACGTCGTTGCTCATTCTCCAATGAGTTCCATCTTGAGCACGTCTCACAATTATTGTTATGGTTTCTATGAATTATCCTTTAAAAAGTGTATAATGCTAATAGAAAGTTGACAGTTGTGAGTCAATATTTGACGCCCGATAAACATCGGTAAAATCCACGACCACGTTGGGTGACTATTTAGCATGTTGTACAAATGCGGATTCGAACACGGACGAACGTTTACGGTATTATTTCGCTGGTTGCGTGTTGCGCGCAAGGGCGATGTCGAAATCACTACACTATGAGAGGTAACACGAGGCAGTGCACACGTTAATTATGATAATAGAATAAACATTAAACATGCAGCTAGGTTCGTGAATGCTAATTGCTATTTGGCCAACCAATGACTATTAAGCATAGATCAATGATTATTATTATGACTATGATGACGACTATGACTACTACGACGACGATGATGATGACGACGATGATGATTGAAGATAATGATGATGATAGTATGATGATGATGATATAATGATGACTATGACGACGACGATGTTGATGATTCTGATTCTGATGATTCTGATTCCGATTATGATTCTGATATGATGATGATGATGACGTGAGTGTAATACTATATTATTTATGTTTTTGGATATATTTTAAAAGAAATATATTTTCAATATTGCCCATCATAACTTGTATGCTTATATAAACTGAATACAGTCACTTAACAAAATATATGTTATTTATTTCTTTAAACGTCATCAAGAGCTAGCAAATCAATTCCATTCATTTAATAAAAAATAGTTTTTAAAAAAACAGGAAAAGAAACAATCCGTCATTCTGAAAACTATATCGTATTCAAGATAATGGGACAGATACCGTACATGTTAAAACAGCTTAATGCAATTACAGACTGAAATATATCTGTATGAATAATTAATCCACGATAGCAAGCCATTGTTTTGAATTAACGTATCACTTAGAATCACTTTAAGTTAGAGTTGCAGCCTAGAATAATGGATGATAACTGATGTGTGTTATAAGTTTATGTCTTTTGCTCAAAGATAAGGAAAGCTTTATAATTTGTTATGCAGGTCTGATTTCCTCAATAGAACGTGCAGGAAAATACAGAGTTGATTAAAGCATGTAGTATTCGGTTTCAAACTCAACCTTTAAGAAAACAAATGTTATTAATCACCAATAGATAACATTTCAAAAGCTATTATTATGTACGACTTCATCATGATTCTTTGATATGCCCAAAAGAAAATACAATGATAAGAAAAACTGATTTTAGCTTTAAATATGATTATTATGAAATTAAACTTCATAATGAGACATCTTTCGACATACTCGTTACTGTAATTTAGTAGTTGATTGTTTGTTACGACTGTAGATAACTTACTAGTATATAGATTGTGTAGAAGACATAGCCTATACGTAAAGTAGATTAATAATGATTATGTTTCACATATTTAAATATATCATAGATGCGAAATGGCATAAGGACAGTAGATTATTTAAAACATTAATGCTGGCTAGTCTACAAACCTATATGTTTTAAAACGTTTAAAAAGATAAAACAGTCGGGAGGAATTAAACATGGACATACTTGTAGCCTACTTTATTATAACGTCAATCCAATGATTTGAATTTAATATTTAAATGTAAAAACAGGTAAATACTAAAAAGTCCCTGAGAAAATGGTATGTGTAGATATTAATTTTTTTTTTTTTAATTTGAGGTTTAGTGACGATTTCAAGAATCTTTCACTTATAGATATTAAACCAAAACACATTGATCAAAGAATATGTAACACATTGTAAATTGACAATTTGGTTAATTGGACTAGTCGATATACTGCATTATTACGTTTAGGTCACCTTTTAGCAAGTAATACCGTATTTATTAAAAGATATAGCTCTATATATATATTTTTTATATATAGAAAAAAAGTTAGGTGCCTTGTTATATGTTCTTAACCAGTTGTTGATGCAATTTTCACAAAAGTCAAGACGCCAGTGTTTATGTGTACGAGGCCAACACTGAAGGATTAGGGGAGATGTAACAGGTTTTAATGTAAATGTTCTGCGCGGAAGTCCGAAATCCAACTGGACATTAAACTTCTGAGACGTGTTTTCCTTTGCGAACCTCTTCAGCGCGCCATGTTTATTTGACAGTTTGCTTTTCGGATGTCGTTAAGAATGACCGACGTTTGCTTTCCGACTGTCGTTACACTATTTTCTCCGGGTTACAAACAGATTACCGAGAGTGAGATTAAACTCTATGTGTTGACTTGCAGAGACTGAGGGGAAGGTATGGGAACAAGGACCGCCGCCGGACTGATAGAGGGGCAATGACTTAACGCCGTAATACCACTGTTCGCTGGATTTGTATTGTTGGGGTTTCCTCTAACGCACCGTTCCGCCCAGAGTAAATTTCAAATACCTCGTGTTCGCGGCTTGTTACAAATGTAATGCAACACGCGTGCGCAGACGAATTCCAAACTAAAGACCAAAACAATATGTCTACTAATTCGCGGTCGTAACATTAAACTTTTAACGAGCTACCCGCCTCCATGAGATGTTTCGTATTCAGAGGAGCAAATGTCAATTTCTGGAGATGGTGATGCCTGTTGGTAACTTTTGAGTAAATTATCCTGTAGTAATTAGTTGGTAAACATACATTCCCATTTCTGAGCGTGAAATACCCCTCCCTGTATACAAACTGCTGTCACGAACTCGTGGTCGAAAACACCAATGAATGAGATGGGCAAATGTCAAAATTTAGGGAAACCATATACTAATTTAGTAGCCTACGTGGTCAACTGATGGTAGGATTTGGCCCTATAGTCTTGTAAATAAATTCGACGTTATTCATTATATTATCGATAACTTCGAATACTATTTATGCCACAAATAAGTTCTGCTGGGTCTAATTTACCTTATTTAATAACAAAGAAAACGTAAGGAAAAATTTGTTTCGACGTATCTTTTGGTAAGTATTATTCGTAAGCTAAATGCTAATGCTAATGTGGACATTTGCTCCTTAAATGCAATTCTAGTAAATAACAGTACAGTGTACATGTATCTAATTAAAGCACAGTTATCTCTTCAACAGCTGTGGGAAGAATTGGTGCCGAAGAATTTAACCTATACTTTAAACAGTTCCACACTATCGGTTACCAATGCACATCTATATACTCACAATTAGCAGTATATACCATACTGTTTTCAAAGACTCAGAATATATTTTAGGAGGTTAAGACCTGAACGCGTGAACTATAAATGCACGTTTAATCATCCACATGTATTCCTCCACACAGCTCCGATATTTGCACATCGCACCTGTTAATGTATGTCAATGGAAATCTCAAGTTTGTTGAATTGTTCCAAATGCTATTTGAAATTTGACTTTAATCTCGAGTCTAGTAGTGCTTAATGCAGAGTTCAACATTTTAATTGAAACGTTTAATCTTCTAAGCCTTTATATTCTTGAGAAGGATCCAAGCACATTGAAAAAGTCAAGACCAAATGTAACAATAGGGCTACTACAAAGATATTAACTTCAACAAGACATTTCAAATAATGTTTTTTTCTCGTGTATAAAAATCGTTTTATACTTCACTGCACAAGTTTTAAAACACTTGATATATATTTCTGACTACTAGTATTTTACTAGTTATCGGACGTGTCAATATTAAGAAATCCCTTCCTGCTCCAGTAGAATGGAACAAACAGTAATACAATAAATCTCTTCATGAACGTTTAAAAATCATATGCGATATATATTACTAGTAATAAATATAAACATAAAAATCAAAGGTCTAAATAAACGTTACCGCGAACTCATAATTTAGTTTATGAAAATGTCAGTCCCAACCACATGAAAATTCAATGAGCCAGCTATCTAACTCATTAGTTACTTATATCGTATACTTATAGTAGTGTGAATGTGAATTGACTCGAACTATAATAGTTTCATAATTCATAGCAATGTTGAAGCCATTGTTTCAGCATATGAACCGTGCTTGTTATCTCGATATCTCAGTTTCTATACAGCATCTCGGTACATTAAACACACATTATCTACGTGTACGGTCTATTAAATACAAGTAGAATACATAGAGGATACTTAACTGTGTTTCCCAAATATCATGTTTTATGTTATTTGAGTGAAGCGGGAGGGTATATTG
>JAVCKZ010000004.1:0-19332 GCA_034780755.1 Lepetodrilus elevatus | reverse complement strand
CTACACCAGTACTGTCTACATGTACTACTGCCTACACCAGTACTGCCTACATGTACTACTGCCTACACCAAGTACTGCCTACACCAGTACTGCCTACATGTACTACTGCCTACACCAAGTACTGCCTACACCAGTACTGTCTACATGTACTACTGCCTACACCAGTACTGCCTACATGTACTACTGCCTACACCAAGTACTGTCTACACCAGTACTGTCTACATGTACTACTGCCTACACCAAGTACTGCATACATGTACCCACTGCATGTACTCACTATCACTGCCTACACCCATTTACTGCCTACACCCATTACTACACAAACCTAATACAGCCTATCACACACCCACACCAATACGTACACACCTTCTCTATCTACAGCCTACACCTACATCTACTACTCCAGCCTACACGCACATCATATGTGGAGGACCTCCTCATCTACAGCCTACAGAAAGTAAAGTAAAAAGTGTCACTCACCCGCTAGATACTCACCAAGTATTTTCTCCCGCTCCTCGGTGGTCTTGCTCTCCCACTCCTCGGCGGAGATCTCTGTCTCGCGGAATATCGGCATCTTGTCGATCATGTCCAGCTGCTGCTGCTGCTCTGGGGTCAGCTGGGGGAGGTCGTCGCCGTCACCCTGGGGGAGAAAAAGTCACAGGTCAGAGGTCAATATGCAGGGTGTAGGACATTGGTTACAATTGTTACTAGGAAATAGCACAAAATTCACATAGTGAAATGTACTTCTGCCAATCCTACTGCCCTACCCATCCTGCTACCATTCCCAGTTATCCATCCTGCTACTCACTACCTATCATGCTACCTATCATGCTAACCATCCTGCTAACTCACCTGTGGACTCATCTGGACAGCTCTCTTGGCGGCGGCACTGTTAGCTAGCAACTGTTTGAGGAGAGCGTGCTGGCTGGCGCGCAGAGCTGCCACATCGTCGGACTGCGGGCCGGACTGCAGAGATTCAGTCACACCTGGAAAACAGACAGGCAGTGATACGGTTATGAACACGTCCACAGTGATATCTATGCCTAGTGTACTGTTGACTAGCGAAGAGACATTAATAAAACACCTCTAGTAATTCTACTGAGGCCCAGCATGTAGGGATATTGTAACCTGGGGATGTAGGGATAAGTAATAGTTCAACTTATGCGATGAGAAAGAACAGTTATCAGGGGAGGTGACGCCACTCACTAGTTTCTGGAAGGACCGGCTCCTCGGGCGGCTCCTGCTTGATACGGATGCCTTCCATCGGGGCGCCCATGGCGACGGCCGTGGTCTGGGACGGGCTGGTGACCGGCACGGTGGCAGCAGATGCGGGTGGAGTAGGCGTTGTCATTGGTGGCGTGGGAGTAGAGTGCGGGCTCAGCATGCCCAGGGGAGATAATCCTGGGCCTGAATGCGGACCCGGTCCGGGCTGTGGTCCCATCATGGAATGTGGAAACATCTGATGCCCTGGTCGGTCGTGCATCTGATCTGGTCCTGGCAACCGTGCCTGTTGTTGCTGCATGTCTTGAGGCATCATGCTGTGTGGTGGCATGCCCGGCGCCATTGAGTGAGGTGGCATCCTAGGCATCCCTCCTGGGCCATGGAGCGGCATTCCTTGAGCAGCATGCAGTGGCATCCCTTGAGGGGCAGAGTGAGGCGGCATTCCTTGGCCTGAATGAGGTGGCATACCTTGGCCTGAATGAGGTGGCATACCTTGGCCTGAGTGAGGTAGCATTGCTTGAGAAGCAGAGTGAGGTGGCATGCTCTGAGAGACAGGATGTTGGGGCATCCCCTGTGGCATCCCCTGTGGCATCCCTTGTGGCATCCCCTGTGGCGTGGAATGTGGCATCCTAGAAGGCATCATGCCTGGCTGGAGATGTTGCATGCCCGGAGGCATCCGTTGCCCAGGCATCCGTTGCCCCTGCATCCTCTGCATCATGTGAGGTGGCATCCCCTGGGGACCCCCGTGAACCATTCTGTGCATCATGGCCTGTGGGGGCATACCTCGCTGAGCAAAGTGCGGGTGCATCCCTTGAGGCATTCCGGGTGCGGCACTCCTGGGAGGCATGCCTGGGGGCATTGAATGAGCGAGGGAATGTGGGGGCATGCCGCCGGGCTGAGCAGGTGGTCCTGTGGGATGGGACATGGGCAGTCCTGGGGGGTGGGACAGGGGCATTCCTTGAGACAAAGACCGGGCAGCTGTTTCTGGAGATGAATGAGGTGGCATGGCTTGAGCAGCAGACTGAGGTATAGACTGAGGCGAGGACCGGGGAGGTGTTCCCTGAGGCGAGGTGTGTGGGGATATCCGCTGCCCACCGGGTCCTTGTGGCATCCCTTGACTTGGCATCCCTTGACTTGGCATTCCTTGACTGGGCATTCCTTGACTGGGCATCCCTTGACTGGGAATTCCTTGACTGGGCATCCCTTGACTGGGCATCCCTTGACTTGGCATTCCTTGATTTGGCATTCCTTGATTTGGCATCCCTTGACTTGGCATCCCTTGATTGGGCATCCTCTGTGGCATCATCCCAGGATGCAAGCCCTGCATCCTAGCCATCTGACTGATGTGCTGCATCTGCGCGGCTGACATTGGATGAGGTGGTCGCTGCATCCTGGCATCTGCCATGTGCGGTCTTGGCGGCGCCGAGGGGTGTGGGGCCTGCAGCGATGATGTCACAGGAGACGCCACGGACGGCGAGACCGTGGTGGTGGCTGCTGGATGAGACAGTCTCTGTCCCGCTGACATCGACGGGATGCCTGACGACAGTGTCACCATGCTGCCGGGCAGTGACACCAACTGAGGCGACGACTGCATCAGCTGCGACACCAAGGCTTGCGATGACGACGACGGTGACGACGTCGACGGTGGAATGTTACGATCCTGACCTGGGTCTGGTCCCGGGTGTCTGGGTGGGGCGTTGCCTTGGCTGGACATGATGGCGGTGGCGTAGGAGGGCGGCAAGCGCTGTGTGTGACCAGGCTCAGACTCGGCCGCGGACGCCGGGTGGTCGGGACCCATCAGCCCGAGTCCGGCTCTCAGCATCTGCTGCTGTATAAGCTGAGGCTGCATCCCGGGGGGCAGAGGTCTGAACATGGGATGTCCTGGAGGGAAGTGAGGCTGCCGCGGCTGCCCGACCGCGTGTGGCGACTGTGGCGCTGCGATCGATACCGAAGCTGGAGCTGGACTAGACGACGGGACTGTAGACACAGCTGGTGAAGATGCAGCTGGCGACGAAACAGCTGGCGACGAAACAGCTGGCGACGAGACAGCTGGCGACGAGACAGTTGGAGAGGGTACAACTCCTATAGATTCACCGACTTCAGACGTGTACGGTTCGTCCGCCATGAGAGCATCGTCGGGTAACGGAGGCGTCGGTGAGTCGAACCCAGACTGAGAGCCGTGCTTGGACAGTGGTGGTGTGACGCTGGCTGAGTCGGGCTCTACCGGCCGAGACGCGCTCGCACTTTCCGCTGGCTTCTCTGGCTCTGGAGAATTATCACAGATATTGTCAGATTGTTCGTTCTTCTTTACTGGAGGAGATTTCTTCTGTTCAATATTAGAGTCTCCACTTGTTTCAGCTGCCCTACTGTCTGATGGAGATGGTTCTCTAGACAGCTGTACCTGTGTCTGACCTGCTGCTGGTGGAGAGCGTGTAGTTGTCTGGACTGTAGACTCCGGTGCTGCTGCAGTTTCTGTTTTATTACTTCCACTGGCAGCCTTTGCTTCTTCCTCGTCATCCGTTCCACAATGGATTCCATCATCACATTTTGACTTTGGTTTGTTAATTTCGTCTTCATCATCCGTTCCACAATGGATTCCATCACTACATTTTGACTTAGATTGGTCCATTGGCGTTTCATCTTCATCATCCGTTCCACAATGGATTCCATCATCACATTTTGACTTTGATTTGTTGATTTCATCTTCATCATCCGTTCCACAATGGATTCCATCACTACATTTTGTGGTAGGTTTGTTGATTTCTTCTTCATCATCTGTTCCACAATGAATTCCATCACTACATTTCATCTTGTGTTTGTTCATTTCTTCTTCATCATCTGTTCCACAATGAATTCCATCGCTACATTTCATCTTAGGTAGGTCTTTTTCATCTTCGTCATCTGTTCCGCAATGAATTCCATCGCTACATTTGGTCTTAAGTAGGTCTTTTTCATCTTCGTCATCCGTTCCACAATGAATTCCATCGCTACATTTTGACTTAGATTGGTCCATTGGTGTTTCATCTTCATCATCTGTTCCACAATGAATTCCATCACTACATTTTGTCTTAGGAAGGTCTTTTTCATCTTCGTCATCTGTTCCACAATGAATTCCATCGCTACATTTTGTCTTAGGAAGGTCTTTTTCATCTTCGTCATCTGTTCCACAATGAATTCCATCACTACATTTTGTCTTAGTAAGGTCTTTTTCATCTTCGTCATCTGTTCCACAATGAATTCCATCGCTACATTTTGTATTAAGTAGGTGTTTTTCATCTTCGTCATCTGTTCCACAATGAATTCCATCACTACATTTTATATTGGTTTTGTCCTTTTCGTCTTCATCATCTGTTCCACAATGGATTCCATCGTCACATTTCGTCTTGGGTTTGTTCATTTCTTCTTCATCATCTGTTCCACAATGAATTCCATCGTCACATTTCGCCTTAGGTTTGTTCATTTCTTCTTCATCATCTGTTCCACAATGAATTCCATCGTCACATTTCGTCTTAGGTTTGTCATTTTCTTCCTCATCATCCGTTCCGCAGTGCATTCCGTCGTCACACACAAATTTCTTCTTCGACTGAGACGGGCCGTCCCCACCCGGACCTACATCATCGTCATCGTCGGTCTTCCTCGCAGGTGGCGACGACTTCTGTGTCGGAGTGGTGTCAGAAGAGCCCGCCGTGGCTGCTGGCGGGGTTGCAGAGGGTCGAGTCGCGGCGTGGTCGTGACTGTCGACGTCGGTCTGCGGCTGCAGGTGGGGTGGAGACTCGTAGGTCTGCGTGGTCTGTGTCGGCGGCGCTGGCTGTGATAGCTGGGAGTCCAGGTGTGGAATGGAAGCGCCGGAATCGGAACCCTGTCTCTCCGCCATGGAGACCGGTGGTAGGACAGGCGCTTCTGTCAAGACTGGCGTCTCTGATGCAGGTTTTTCGCTGGACGAGACCGGAGTCCTGACATCTTCCTGCAGCAAGGACATCGGCGGCGTGAGGTCCGACTGATCCTCAGGAACTGGAGGAGGCGGGGTCTCTGTGGGCAGTGGGGTTCCTGTGGGCGGAGCAACATGAGGGGAGGCGGTCTGGGGCGGGGCCTGTGACGGCGGTAGACTGAGATGAGGTGGGACTGGAGGGTGTCCAGGCCCGGGGGGAGGTGGTCCGGGCATCATGGCGCTCGGTGGTCCAAGCTGCGGCTGCATGGGTGGCAGTGACATCTGCAGCTGGGTGGGCGGCTGCTGGGTGGGAGGGGCAGCCAGGGTGGCACTCTTCCCGCGAGGGGTCTTTGTAGCGGGCTGCTCATCACCCTCCTTCTGAGCCAGGGCTGCTGTGTTGCTAAGAATCTCGAGGATTCGCCGATCCGTCTCTGACTGCGGCTTGATGGGAAACTCGGCCATCTTTGGCGGTGGCGCACTCGGCTGTACGGTAGTGGTCACCAACGTGGTGCTGGCAGTGGTTACCGTGGTTATCACAGGCGGCATCCCCACTGTGGTGACTGGGGGCGGGCCTTGACCTGAAACACAGAAGTGTTGTGTAAGACATGGCAATCTATATTAGTTAATACAATGTAAACACTGCTATGTAAGAGGAACAACATTGCTGACAATGACACGATAGTACTACACCATCAGAACACGTACATGGCAGGTACAACACACAGATTTCCTTAAAATCACTCAGATTCTAAAATCAATTACCCTTTTATTAAAAAAAATACCATTCTGTTTAGAAAAAAATTAATTCCAATTCACGAACATTGTGATGTGTCACAGTACAACAATGGCGACATATAAGAACTTTCTTGAATTTGATGTATGGATTTATTGCGGGAATATTTCACCCATATGTGACGACAGATTCCGTGAAGTGTACAATCAAAGGCAAGCTTAGGATACAGAAAGTAGCTTTCATTAAACTCATGTGGATAACAGCCTCGATCTGTAGCAGAAGGAAATCTCACATAAACTTACCGATTCATAAACTCAAAAGTTAAACTGATTCAAATTTACTCAATAAAGGTCCTTTCTACTTACTCTATTATGTCAGGGATGGAGGTAGGTGAACATTTCACAATGGTGGGTGGGCGTGGTTCACAATGGTGGGTGGGCGTGGTTCACAAAGGTGGGTGGGCATGGTTCACAATGGTGGGTGGGGATGGTTCACAATGGTGGGTGGGCGTGGTTCACAATGGTGGGTGGGGGTGGTTCACAAAGGTGGATATGAGGGTGGGGAGTGAATGTATAAAATACTTGACATGCATACACAATGGCAGCTTAGAAGTCAGCTTATAAAGTTGCTTGTATATATAAAGGCATGCCTGCCAAAATGTTTGCCAAGATGTTCTCAACATGCTAATGCCATTGCAGCAGAACAGCCTCATGACAGATAATGGCACGACAGAGAAAGGGATGTGCTAATATTTGTCTGCATTAATTCACAGTGAAATCAGCATCAAATTTACATATATGATACGTTACAGCCATTAACATAAAAATATGGAGTTGAATTTATAGTAATTTTTTTTTCAGTTTCAAATACATTTCAGGTCAAATAAATTAAATACGGTGCAATGTGTGCAAGACAATATCATTACATGCAATAGTTTTACTATTTTAAATACTCAAATAGTTGTGTTGCGTCAGGCTTTACAATTGGAAGTTGAGATGGAAAGTGAATGTCCTCTGATCCTTTAACCCTCTCCCTGCTGGATTAGGCACATGCACTGCTCTTTAGGGCATCTCCAGTTGCCTTCAGCAGGGAGAGGGTTAACCATGATGACCAATGAAGTACTATGAACAATTCTTTTTAAATGGTTTACTTCCATTATTCGTAAATAAAAGATTTTATGGCGATTCTGCCATTGTCATTAAGCCAGAAAGCAGGTTTATGTATCTTAAACGATGATGTGTCATTATTACTTTTAATTCAGCTTGCCCAACTGGGCCTCATTTTAATAAAACCGCTCATACACTTGCTGCTTGTGTGGGCAATATGACAATAAAACATCAATAATACCTAACCGTACAATTGCTGGGCAATGCGACCATAAAACACTGATGGTGCCTAACATGGCAACTTGTGTGGGCAATGTGACAATTAAAGCACCGATAGTTCTTAACATAGCATCTTGGCTGGGCAATGTCACAATTAACGCATTGATAGTACCTATCATGGCAACTTGGCTGGGCAATGTGACAATTGAAGCATTGATAGTACCTAGCATGGCGGCTTGGGTGGGTAATGACGGTGGAAGGGGTTGTGACTGCACATTTTCACTTTCCGCGGCCTTTTTTTTCTTCCGTCGTTTTTTCGGCTTTTCCTTTTCTGGGCTCTTCTCAGGAGGTAGATTTGCAGTGGGGGGGATGCCAAAGCCTGGAAGAGCCATGGGAGGGAAGTGATGTAGCGTACTATAGAGACAGGCCACAGACAGACAGACAGACAATATGGCATTCTCACAGGCATCGTTAAAATATATAGGAAGCATGGATTAGTACAATACAGAAATGTTCACAGTGCTATCACAATTGTAAAACTGAAACCCTGCTGCTAGGCTACCAAAGTATACAGGGTAAAATAGAAATCTATGAGCAAATTTGTTTGATAAATGGTAATTAAATTACTATCGTCACTATCATTGTTGTGGTTGGGATTAACAGTAACATATTAAAATGTGTGTCTACATTTCTTACAAAAGTGTTTAAAGCTAACAATTAACAAAAATAAATAATACAAAAGCAGAAAAGACAAACCAAGCATAACAACAAACTACCATTTAAACACCATTTGCATAAGCATCTAAATTAAGAAGATAACATAATGCTAAGCAATATTCCAATGTCTGTAAATCGCATTTGAATCTTTAGAAATACGATACTTCACTGACTAAACATATGTTTATTGATATCCCCCAAATGAATTCATTTTTAATGCTATTTAATGGATCCATATGGACATCACCTCCAAAAACACTAATGTATTTATTTCTTTTGATATCCCGAATCACTAGTTAATATTTATTTACCAATGTCATCAACCAATCACATTAATTACCAATGTCATCAAACCATTTATATATTTTTATTTTTATTTTAAAAAAACCCCAATATTTATTTGAAAAACTTGCGGGATCCACGAACAACCGACTTAATGGCTATATCTGAACAAGTTATCAACCAATCATATTTATTTACCAATGTCAGCGACCAATCAATCGTTGGACCACAAGGACAAAACCAGAATTAACTCCATCCCAGTCCTGAACCAAACTTTGTAACTCTAACATAGGTCCAACTGTAGTAGTACTAGCCTTTATACACTCCATGGATACAGTTGGAGGAAAGCTTACCATAAAGCTATGCCAATTCATACAGGCAAGCCCAGACCCCAAGATTACGAAACATTCAGTGTACGATTTCATGCTCAAGCTCACATATGTGGATCTATGATAAAAAAAAAAAAATTGAGCATGAAATCGCACCCAAAAAGCTTCGTATTCTCGGAGCCTGGTTCGCAATAGAATAAACACAGGTGCAAAGCAAAGGCAAAGGCTGGCAGGTGGTATAGCAAGCGTGAGCTGGCAAACAGAGGAAAGTCTCTACATATTAACTCTCTCCATGCCGGAGGCTATCAGAGATGCCTCAGAGCAGCACTTGTGTCTAATCTAGCAGGGAGAGGGTTAACCCTGTATGAGAGGACTAACCCTGTACGAGAGGGTTAACCCTCTTTCTGCTGGGTTAGACACAAGAGCTGTTCTTCAAGGAAACATTTTACAAGAAATTGATTGCATTGACTGTTCGGGTTACTCAAGTTGAGTCTAAACATTGCAGCATCGGCAGAACCGGTTAAAAACATAGAATAGGAAAAAATACTGCAGAACAATGACAGTACTAGGTAACGGAGAAACTGTACGATCATGAGGTTTTAACATAATTGAGGAATTGTAGTCAACATGTGTAAATAATTGAGGAATTTTAGTAATTAAATTAATATGAAACTGTAGTTCTTAAATATCAATGAACGGGGCAGGGATAACTGTACAGTTATTGAATTACCATGGAACTTGTTACGAATCTTTTAACGTAAAACATGGTTCAATATTAATTGAAGCTGACCTAAGGGCAGGTGTCGTTCTATACAAGTAACTGCTCCGCACACTAACCTGGCTGGTAGGGCATGCCCTGCTGGAAAGGGAGGCGACTCTGGTCATGACCAGGAATCGGGGGGTACATCCCGGGGGGTCCGTTGGGTCCTGGGGGGGCCGGGTAAGAAGGGGGTCTGGATCCTTCAAACCTGGGCGCACCTTCCCCACCAAACATCCCTGGCACTACCAAACAACAGCATAGTTTGCATCATGCTACTTGGACAGTTTACATCATCCTATTCTACTTGGACAGTTTTGCATCATCATACTTGAACAACAGCATAGTTTGCAAAGTCATACTTGAACAACATCATAATCTTGAAAATGTTAGTTACGTACGTGAACAACATCAAAAGCAATACCGCATACTTTGCGTTGTATGGCATGATATATATACTATGATATTAGTGTTTAGTCGATGGTTACAAAACAGCTGGAACTAGACGGAAGCATGTGCATAGAAATTGTGCCCAGGTCGTTGTACTTCTACACTTTGTACTCTCAGTTGTTTGCAATGTTTGTTTTTTTGTTGTTGTTTTTTTAGTTAATTTTAACTGATTGATAAACACACAAACAATAACAATCAGATCCAATCTATATTTCCAGGCTATAACATTCTCCAAACAAGCATGATTAACTTCACACACAAGAATGACAGTTGCAACATCAGCAAAAATATGAAAGGAATCAATTAATGAATTTGTGCTTTACATCGCAGCAGGAATAGTTCAGCCATATGCAATGACAATATTTCACAAAGGTAAAGAAAATCATAAAAGAATATTCATCTTGCATGGAGATTTAACATATCTGTTGCATCACAGAATGACGTTTACATTCTCACTGTAAATTTGGCTTCAGTTTAACCCTCTCCATGCTGAAGGCAATCGGGAATGCCCTAAAGAGCAGTGCCTGTGTCTAGTCCAGCAGGGAGAGGGTTAATGCGGTGAATATCGTGTGAAGGTATAGAACTAGACATGAGAGTGATATGTGTGTGTATTTATCATTCAATCAATCGACCAGAGAGTGATATGCATGTGTATTTATCATTCAATCAATCGACCAACCACCAGTGCAGACAATCCCTTTCTCACCTCTGTGCAAGAACCGAGGGCCTTGTTCAAAAGGCATTCCCCTCCTAAAGAAATGTTGCATCTGTGGGAGGCCTTCTGGCGGTGCCCCTGGTGGCATTCCCTGTCCAGGTCCAGGGGGCATTCCCTGTTGAGGACCAGGGGGCATTCCTTGAGGACCAGGGGGCATTCCTTGAGGACCAGGGGGCATTCCTTGAGGACCAGGAGGCATGCCTTGAGGACCAGGAGGCATTCCCTGTTGAGGACCAGGGGGCATGCCTTGAGGACCAGGGGGCATTCCCTGTTGAGGACCAGGGGGCATGCCTTGAGGACCAGGGGGCATTCCTTGAGGACCAGGGGGCATTCCTTGAGGACCAGGGGGCATGCCTTGAGGACCAGGGGGCATTCCTTGAGGACCCGAGGGCATTCCTTGTTGAGGACCAGGGGGGATCCCCTGTTGTGGTCCAGGGGGCATTCCTTGTTGAGGACCTGGGGGTATCCCCTGTTGAGGACCGGGGGACATCCCCTGTTGAGGACCAGCTGGAAGAGGGGACTGCAAACCTTCTGCTGGGGCTGAAACAGACGACAATCTTGATGTCAATATCGGACTGGTAACACGACTACCACAGGTAAATAAAAGTCACGTCTAGGAGGACAGCTTCACATTGGTTTTGGCAGGTCAGGTACATTTTAAGGGGAGACAACTCATGGACAGGGGAGAAGGGGAGACAACTCTTACACTCACTGGCAGGGGATGCCTCGGTGGAGGGAGGTTTGGCGCCGTCATGAATCGATCGGTTCTTCTCTCGGAATCGCTCCAGCTGTTCCCTCTGCTGAAAGTCCTCGCTGAACGGGTTGTTGTCCTGTGGAAGGGGAGATAATAAAATGCATAAACTTCCACCAGGTGGCCATAGTGAGCCGAATGATCATGGAGTTTAACGTCGCTGCGGGAATCTTTCACCTGTTTTTTTCAGCAGAAACCAATATTTGGCCCATACACGACAATGCAGCCTACCACATAATACCAAGAAACCAACTACCAGTCAGTGTATACTGCAGGGCTCAAGACTAACATATGCCAGACGTACAGGGGCAAGTGACATGTCTGTGTGGGCAACCAATTTGTTAACATATTGTTCGTCTGGTGCCTTTGCAACTTGTCCTGACTAGCCCAGCAGGCAAGTAACTCAGTGTTAGTCTGGAGCCCTGACACTGACACCGCGAAGCTGTACTCACCCCTAGCACTGTCGTGAGTCGGGCAGCCTGGGCAGCTGCACTAGGTCCTCCTGGACCCCCCGGGGTTGCCGGGGACGTCGCGCGGGGAGGAACCGCCCCCGGGGGCATCTGTCCTGGGCCGGGTCCAGGGATAGGTAGTCTGATCCGGGGTCCGGTCAGAGGGATGGACCCTCCTTGCTGCTGGCTGAGTTGACGCAGGCGGTTCTGCATGTATTGCTCGTACTCTTGGCGGTCCGACCGCGTCAGGCGCACTGATGTGCCCTGGGGCCGCGCGGGCGGGGTTTGAGGGGGCGTGTTGGCCGCCGTGGAGACGGGTGACATGGAGGAGGTGCTGGGGGCGGGCACGGGGGACTGGCTGGCCTGCGGGGACATCATGGCCGGGGGCGGGGCAGACGACTGGAGGAAGGACCGACCAAACTGCTCCTGTAGAGACGCGAGATGACATGTTACAGTGAGTCAATATAGTTTTAACGTCGCTGCGGGAATCTTACACCCATTTGTGACGAGACATGTTACAGACAGATAGTCAACTGGACCTCAGGTATCTGCTTCCATGAGTATAGAAATGTCAAAGGGGCAAAATAAATGAATGAATTAGTGCCTTTACATCCTGATATCAATATCTTTATCATCCAAATTAACGACGGCATCAACAGATTTACCCCTCATGCCAAATCAGGCCTCAAGATTACGAAACGGTTTTGAGTACGATTTCAAAATGAATATGGAATGAGAGATTGAATTATTGTTTAACCCACATGTGGGATTTGTGAACCCACTTTCAGTTGAGCAAGAATCGTATTCAAGGCATTTTCATAATCTCCGAGCCCAAACAATCAAAGAAAAAAATAAGAACAAAATTTAGAAATGTAAGAAAAGTAAGAAGTGAGTACAGTAAGTAAAGTAAGTTAGTAACTAAGACGGACTGCTATCACTGGGCCGTACCTTCTGCTTGGACCGGTAGTCCTGTACCAGCATCTGATGCTGCCGTTGTTGTTTCCTCAGCGTCTCCAGCTGCTTCTGCAGTCCGGACTGCTCCGCCGTGATCCGCTCCAGCTCCGTGGCGTCGTTGGGGTTCAGTTCGTTGCCGCTCTTCCGCGCCTGACGTTGCCGCGCCTGGATGCTCTTCTTGGCGCGCTTCTGCTTGGAGATCTGCTGCTCCAGGAGTTTGATCTGCATGTCCAGGAACTGCGCCTGTTTGGTGAGGAAGTCCTCGTACTGCAGCGTCTGCCGGTCGTACTCCGGGCCAGCCTCACCTGCAAAACACAGGACGGTGTTATTACGCAACATTCATATGGACAATATTAACCCTCAGGCTCTATATGTTGAAGGCAACCAGAGATGCCCTATAAAGCTGTGGCTGTGGCTAATCCAGCAGGGAGAAGGTTAAACAGTCCATCCTGTCATGATCGTAGTATCGTTGTAATGATTTATTTATTTTATGTCGTCGCTGCAGTAATATTTCACCTTTTTATTTATTTGTATTTGTTTGTATTGTGGTTTAAAGTCGCTTTCAAGATTCTTTCATTTATATCACAACTTGTCAGTTCAGGGCAGGAGGATACCTGCAACATCCGTAGCCCTGAATGTTGCAGTAAACCTGCGAGCACTGGCTGGCACTGACAGACCAAGGACGATAACTGCAATACCACTTTACAGACAGTGCATCCTATCAATATCCTCTCAGAAAGCTAACTTTCACGAACATTGATGTCGGGCTCATGGAACAGGATTTGAACACAGGGCCCTCAGCTCCGAAGTCAAAGCAAATCTACCATTGTGCTACCAATTAACCCTCTCCCTGCTGAATTAGGCAAGTCACTGCTCTTTAGGGCATTTCTGGTTGTCTTCAGCATGGAGAGGGGTAAAACTATACAGCCCTATCGGACATGGTAGTGACACAAGCATAAACCATCCCAGAGACACTCTTCCTTTCACATCCAGTAAAATCTACCCCCACCACACAGTCAGACAGCATCTCCCATCTCCAGAACTACGCTCAGCCGCACGTACCTGGGGGTGGTGGTATGACCGGCTGTGGGGGTGGCGGGATCATCGCCAGGGGCGGCATCCGTGGCGGAGGCTGCATCCCGGGGGACGTGGCCTGAAACGGAGACGGCGTCCGCGGACTCAGCTGACCCTGGGGTCGGGGTCCGAACCCGGGAAACTGCGGACTTCCGGGAACATCCCCTGGGCTGGTGTGCGGGCCTGGCCACGGTCCTTCCGGCCCAGATAGTCTGTGAAACAGGAACGTTTGTTTTAGGCAAGAGAAACAAATAGTTATTAAGCACGATGTTGTAAAATACAATGTATTTGGCTACAGCTACATGATTTTCTAATTCATCTGTTAAAGTGCAACATTTTTTAAGGCTGAGAAACAAATATCGGTCTTTAGGCCATAGTTATATAACTATCTGGTTCACACATATTTTGCTAAACTATTTGTATTATGGGTGCTCACCTTGGATGTTCCATTCTTGGGCCCAGCTTGAGATGTGGTCCTGTGAGAAATAAGGAACGCATTATTGATTGTGAGAAATAAGGAACAAATTATTTATTTGTTCCTTTATTAATTCTGTGAGAAATAAGGAACGCATTATTAATTCTCTGACAAATAAAGAATGCATTATTAATTTGTTCTTTTATTAATTCTGTGAGAAATATGGAACACATTATTATTTCTGTGAGAAATTAGGAACGCATTACTATTTTAATATGTCTTAAGTTATGAAACTTTGAATTAAATAGGAAATGTTTCTAGCAACATTTGACCCCTGACAACTGATGATACTGACCTGGTCGGAGACCCGGTGGGATCATTGCTTCAGGTTTGCCCCCCATCTCACGGCGGTGAACCAGGGCCTGCTGCTCCGCCTGTCTCTTCTGCTCCTGCTTCTCCTGTGACAGCAAGTTCTCTCATAAAGCAGTTACAACCAAACATACTTTTGTCAGATCTACTCCACGAATGATATTTCTGTATCTCCAATCAATTTAAGATCCACTATTTACTACTGTATAAGAAATGGTGTGAATTTACACCTATTGTACCTGGGACATATTTTATTCATTGAATTAGTGCTTTCCTCGTAGCGGGAATCTTTCGTTCATAATCAACAAACCGGCGACAGGGGAGTCTCCACTCACCTGCTCTAGTAGTTCGTCCAGCAGAGTTGTCTGCTCCTTGGGCTGCGGGTGCGTCATCTGTCGGGGTCTGATCATTCCGGGGCCGCCGGGTCCACCAGGTCCAGGAAATCCTGGCATCTGTGGCCTCATTCCTGGGTGCATTATCCGGGGATGACCGGGAAATCCTGGCGGCATCCCGCGCGGTCCGAATCCTGGGTGTCCGTGAGCCAGCTGTTGCTGGAGGTTGGGGTGTGCGGACTGCGGGGGCAGTCCCGGTCTCTCCAGTCCCATCTGTACGGACATCGGCGACGGTCCTCCGCCACCCGGGCTCAGTAGTTTGGCCAGCTCGGCTGCAGGGTCTCCTTGTAGCTGCATGGCGATGGAGCTGACTGTCTGCCCTGCCGTCGCCCCTCCTTCCAGCTGCAACATACCAGCTCGGTTCGGATCCATCGGTCCCTCGTCCCCGGGCTGACCCGGGAAAGGTGGCCTGGATCCAGGTCCAGGGTGGCGGATCCCGTGCTGCGAGGCGACGGACTGGCCATACAGGATGCTGCTAGGAGTAGGAGTCAGGGTCCCGCCTCTGATGGGAGTGCTGTTCAGCTGTTGTCCGTACGTCCCCTGTGTGTACTGGTTCGTCGGGGTGATGGTCGCACGCGGGGACTGATGCATGGGGAAAGGCGGTCCTTGAGACGTCGGGGTCATCATCCCCTGAGGAAACCCTGGCTGCCCGGGTCGTGGCCCCGAGCCCTGTGGGTAGGGGGACTGAGGCCCAGAGACCATCCCGGACCCGAACGGCGACTGAGATGACACCGGAGGGCTGAATGGCGACTGGACCGACGTGGAGAAGGGAGACAACTGCGAGGCTCCAGGAGTCTGGGGCTGACTGTGAGGGGAGTGGACCGGGCCGCCGGGGATTCCGCTGAAAGGGCTGTGCATGTTGGGGGTCCTGGGCGACGGCTGTCCACTCCGAGGTGATGGGATGATATTTGGCGATGGCTGACCGGGAGTTCCAGGAGCCTGACCGGGCACTCCGATACTCCCGGACGGCGACATATGAACCGGGGTGTGCTGTCCATGGTGGGGGCTCATACCGTGCTGCAACGGAGACATTCCGGGTCCAAACCCGGGTCTGGGAGCCAGTCCCAGGGGATCAGTCTGCGGCTTGCCGGCCTCCGACAACTTCACGCCCGCCTGAAGCCGTTTCTCAATCTCACTCTTCTCCAGCCGAGTCCCGATTGGCTCAGTTCCCTGCAGCAGCGCCGCGATGTGGCTGACCCCCGGCAAGCTGTGTTTGGGGTCTTTGGCTCCGGAGCCCTTCTGCCGGTCGTCCTTCTTGCTGTCTTTAGCCAGACGAGCCGCGTCGATGGCCAGCTGTTCCTCTCGCTTCTGATTGAACTCCAGGAACTTGGCCTGGAAATCTGTGCGCGGCGACGCCTTCGACTTCTCGTCGTCATCCTTGGCAGTGTCGTCGGATCCCGCTGGCGTCTTCTCCTCCGTCCCGTCTTTCGTCAGCGTCGAGCTTCGGCTTCCGTCTTTGCTTTGTTCGGGTTTCGGCACATCAGCCTTGCTTTCGTCGGTTTTCAACACGTCAGCTTTGCCTTCAATGAAGTCCAGTGTTTCGTCAAGGAATTTGTCTTCGTCGGATCCAAGTTCGGGGTCGGCGAACTTTAGAATGTCAAACGTTCCATCTGCACCTGAGAAGAAGATAGTTCATGCATCAAGCTAAGGTTTTAAATAATCTGATTGTGTGTGAATGTTATTGTTTTACATTTCAGTGGGAATAATTCACCCATACATAATGAAATATTCTTTCACCCATATGCGACCGTTAGGATAAAGTTAGTGAATTACTGTTTTACGTCATGGTGTGAATCTTTCACCCATATGCGACCATTAAGATAAAGTTTGATAATGATTATTTTATGTTGCAGCAGGAATTCACCACAGCGGGAATCTTTCACCCATATGCGATAAAGTATGCAACAATTTAGCATAAAGAAAAGCTTACTCAGTAAATCAAAATCGTCCGGCTTCTCGTCCTCAGACGACATAGAATGTTTGGACGCCTTCGGATCGATGTCGGCCAAGTGGATCTCACTCTGCGTCGCCAGTCCAGCTGCTTCAACAGTCTTCATTATGTTCTCAGAGATCATGGGATCGCGAGCGGACGTCAGCGGCGTGCCCATGAACAGATCCTCCTCGGACTGCGGATGTCCGGGCTGCTGCGGCCGTGGACGCGGGAACGCGGGCAGCATCTGTGCCGCCTTGGGGTCCTGTCCGGGGAAGTGCTGCTGGCTGCCATCGCGTGGCGGGTGCTGCAGCGGCATTGATGGCACGTCCTGCGACGTGGACGACACCGGGGGGTAGGGCTGGCCGGGACTGGCCCCCGCCGCGGACATCGGGGGATGGGACAGCGACTGTCCCGGGGGCAGGACTCCCTGGGCAGCAAGACGAGCCTGGACAGCCTGCATAAGCTGGGCGCGGCTCTCCTGGGGAGACAAGATATACGTTTTTTAAATTTATATAATAATTAAATGTTTAAAATACAAATACCATTATTATTTAAATATTTATTTAAATATTTAATTTTAAAAATTGCAAATTTGGCGGCAGGTACTTACAGGTGTCTGTCCCGCCATACTAGGAAACTGTCCGTGCCCAGGGGAGGTAATCCTGGGGCCCTGGTTCGGGTCCGGAGGGAATGTCGGGTGGTGGGACATTCCGGGGCCCGTGGGGCGGGGTTGTCGCATCGGACCAGGAAACCCTGTGCGCATTTCAAACTGACCTCTTGCTGCAAATGCCTCGGCTTCTGGAGAACAATGTGATCATGTGAATATGGAGTTTAATGTCACTGCGGGAATCTTTCACCCATTTGCGACAAGAAGAACAACGTGCAACGGTAAATTCTTAATACAGTATTGAATATTGGTGAATACTGGCTTACATAGCCACATGAATCTTTGACGAACACGCAACAAACTTACTGGAAACCTATGATCAAATAATTGCAATTTTTCAACACCTTATTAAGCTGTAACATTATTATTAGATTATTATGAAACGGAGGAACCAGAGTTCCTGGATTGCGAGTCCAACACTCTACCGACTGAGCCAAAGGGGTAACCTATGGGCACATTGCACAATTACTTGTCAAGATGAGCTGTTAGCCAATTTTACCACAAACAAAATAGATTACTATGGGATTGCTATGAGAGTTCATAGAGACATATGGGATTTCTCACCGGAAGAGAACTGTCCTGGGTTCGGGGGTCGGACCATCCTCTGACGGAGCGCGGACAGTCTGTCTGAGTGGAGGCCCGGTTGCTGCTCAGAGAACCCTGGAGGTGGGCGAGGCACGCCATCGAGTCCGAACTGGGGGGACATCCCTGATAGAAGCAGAAAGTTTTCATTATTTGATTGAACACCAAGTCGGCAAAGTCCTTGACATCTCAAATTTAGTCTTAAAGTGAGTGAGTGAATTAGTTTAACTTCACTGCGGGAATCTTTCAGCCACTTGCGAGGAAGATAAGTACAGGTGATGGTGGCCACTCACCCGGCGGTGTTCCGGGAATGCTCTGCAGAACTCCGTCGTGCGGCGGCCACTGTGGCCCCTTGCCCTTGTCCGAGTCCTCCTGCTGCTTCCGTATGATCTGCTTGGCCAGAATCTCGCGCAGCTGCTGGTGTTGGGATGGTAATTGGCCGTCGCCTAGCAACGCCTCGCCACCAGGTCCCTGAGGAGCAGACGCACACGATAAGCAACTCTCAACAAAGTCCCACGAGGTGTGCGCTCGGCTGGTGCGATATCAATGAATTTCCTACAGCCAGATATTAGTTACAAAACTGATTCTCAATAGGAAATTCCCCAAATGCAGAGTCATAAAAAATATGCAACTATGAATCATATCATATCCCCATTGAAAAGTAGGGTATTAAAGGCATACAATCACGGATTGTTGAGACATATTTCAGGGTCAAACATACTTTACCGGAAAGGGAGGCCATTTGATTGTCTATACAAGCATATTGGGTAACAAACTACATTTTCTGCAGGTCACACAAATTTTTAACATTTTCATATTTTATTTTATTTTATTTTCTCATATTTTTTATCTTATGATAGTATACCTTTAATATGTTTTGATTCCAGTATTAGCTAACTGATTTCAAGAACCATGAAGATGAATGATTTTAGAATTAAAGTGATTGCACACATTTCAATTTCATTACGGCCACTGCAAACCTTAAGTTTGATGTGATGAATGTCAAACAACACTTGCATGATAAGACTACTTATGGGAAAAATTGACATGATCGACTATAGGCTGTTCTTGGAATAATAACACATTAATCTCTTATCATAATCTTTTGATATATAACATTCTTAATTTTGGGGAAATAATATATTTGGGTACAAAAACATTGTTTCATAAATTCAAATAAATTTATTAAAAATAAATAAATAAATAAGATTGATAAATAAATGAATGAATGAATGAATGAATGAATGAATGAATGAATGAATGAATGAATGAATGAATGAATGAATGAA
>JAVCKZ010000003.1:27831-42902 GCA_034780755.1 Lepetodrilus elevatus | reverse complement strand
GGGCTGCCAAGGATATTTGTCACCCACACAGCAGTGGATAGCTTTTTGGAAGTACAAACATGATTTTATGTATGTCAAGTGAATGCACTTTGCAGTTATACTTATAGCTAAGAACTAGTCCAAAACAACTTTAAATATCTGTGATTTTATGCCTTTAAACTGACAAGCTGTGATATTTTACGTGAACAAATCATGAAAATGGCTCTTAACCAAGTTCAAAAGATATCCATTTGAATTAATAGTTTCTGTTAATGATCTTTTATGCAATTATTTTACATGATAGCATTCTTAGAGCTTAGTTGTACTGTGCCATGGTGTTGTCTCATATTGATGTGATTATTTCCGTGTCTTACAGAGGAAGGCTTTCTGAAGATCTACATCCGAGGTCGGCCAGTCAGTCTGTACGCTCCGGCTGCCATCAGCGAGTACAGTGTGACCAAGACGGGAGAGGCTCCCACGGAGACTCTCCAGGTGGAGTGGGTGTATCCTTGATTGACAGCACTGAGAGAAAACAACGTCCGACTACGGTGTCTCCCTTTACCCTCAGGGCACCATCGACTTCTGACCGAGGGTTTAACCTTCAGGGCTCAGCTCCACAGAACTATCTTAGCACTAAGAGTCGTAAATCTCTCTATATCGAGTTATGATTTTCGTAGCTCTAGGCTTGGTCTGTGGAACGGGACCCAGAATGCCACTTTTGACCTAGGGGTCTTTAGGGCAGTATGCAATGTTGTTTGACATTGTGGCTTGATATGTGAGTCGTGAAGATTTAAGGTTCAACGTGCAGGTACACAGTTCCAGGGGATTACATGGTGCAGTTTACTGCTAGTTTTATACAGAGGCATCTGAGGCACATATGGAAAGAACATAATGTTTTAAGAAATGTTATAAGTACAGCTTACCCTTGCTATGACGTTTGACGTTTGACATGCATATTAAGACATTGGCCCCAATTTCTTTTTTTTTCCATAACATGTATAGTATTATTTTTTGTCTACTTATGGTATAACAATGACTGGAATGCCATATTGTTTAATGATAATCTAATTTATACAGTTTAATAGTATAATCATTTGCAATTGAAAAAATATACCATACCGGTAGTTCTGATTTAATGGGAGACCGACAAAAGATATGAAGAATTACAGTAGGCATGACATTGTTGTGAAAGAATTAGTATTTTTTGTAATAGCAGGAATATTTCACACATTAATCGAGTATGGGTGAAATATTCCTGCTGCAACGGAAAACACGTAATCAATTCAGTGGTGATAGCAATTTTAATTTGTAATTTGACGTATCCAGGTTAACGCAGATTGTATTCAATGTGAAAGTTCTAGTTCCTTGACCGGAGCAGATATGGGTATCGAGGCAGGGACTGTCGGTCCAACCTGTACTACCTGCCGACAGGGGAGATAATCTACTTCATAGCTGCCGTGGTAGTTCTCTACAATGTGGAGGAGAATATGCAGAGACATTACCTCGGACACAGTGATGATGTCAAATGGTTGGTGAACACAGCTTTTTAAAATTTAATTTAATTTAATTTGTAAAATCACTGATGTAAGTTTATTCTCATCCTCACATAACAGGGGTGCTTAATTAACCCTCTCCCTGCGGAAGGCGAGTTAACTTGCCCGATCACATGCAGAAATAGAACACTTTGATTTTATTCAGCAGGGAGAAGGTTAATTAATGAAGGTATATTATTAATTATAAGTTATTAATTTGAGTTTGTCGTTTCTATTGTTAATATATGTTGCTGTCTTCACCATTTCAGCCTTGCCATCCATCCCGACAAGATCCGCATTGCAACAGGACAAGTAGCAGGTCACGACAAGAAAGAAGGAAAGGTAAGAATCATAATCTCATATACGAATACAAAACTCTTCATTTGCCTTTGGGGTTATAAGCTATTTTTGTTTTTGTTTTAATAACTATAAATTACCTTTAGTAGGTTTTCAATTTTTTTCATAACAAGACAAATCAAGTGATAATTAAATATTATATTATTTTTAGAAATATTTAATATGGAACAAATATTTTACTAGTGCTTCAATATGATAGCATTCATTATTTCCAATAATTTATCAGATTTAAAAGATATCTGACAAATACATGTTAAAGAATTCCGTTAATGCAAATTTTGTGTGATAAATATAATATTTTAATTATGAAACATTAACAAAAGCAATGGAAAATAATGCTGTTATCATTTTCATGATCTGTATAAAGTACTGTGAAGTTAAAAGTTATTATTTCTCCCCATCATCGATGAATGTGTACTGTATAGCATTCAATTATTAATTTCAAATGATTATTTCATTGTTATCGCCTTTGGAGATGGGATTAAGTTTACCTGGTTTTAATGTATCATTCAACACTTGTATGTATGCATGCATACATACATTGCTATTGAAACATAAAGTGATTGTGAATGTTTTTTTCTTTACAAATCTTCAGAACAGATTTTATGGAATGGTACTAGTAACTTCTAATTCTGAATGTTTAACCAGCTCATGGCTTATTCCAACCAAATTTGTCATTTGTTATTCCAGTCTATGTTGTCAATGACTTATGGGCATATACATCCAAATATGGACACATATATCCAAATGTGGACACATATATCCAAATATGGGCACATATATCCAAATATGGGCACATATATTTAATTCATGGTAAATGAAATCCAAAGAATTTAAATGACAAATTTTGTTGTGTGTTCAACCTGCCAAGCTTATGTGACATAATGCGATATTTTTTTTATCTTTTGAAAATATTACTAATATTCACAAACCCTCAAATAATGTATTCAAAGATGTTACATGGAACAAGATAACTAACAAAGAAAATAATCATCTCTTTCTGCTTTCAACGTTTACCCAAAATTACATGGAAAATTGAAATCTTATTTTTTTATGTGGATCGTCAATGATCTAGAATTTTAACTTCAGATATTTATTTTAGAGAAAATTGTTTAGGAGATTATTCTATTGAGAATTAAGCTTGGCCTGTTGACAGGAAATATACCTGTGTTTAGTTCATGTGTACTTACACAACTTACACCGCATGCACTTTACATCCTCACAAATTAGTGAACAAATATTTCACAGCAAACATCAAACTTTCAACTCACATTCACGTAGCGTCCTTTCTCAAAAAACGCTTTTTCTACCCGCATGTTCTCTAGCGTGTTACGTTCCACCCCTTTCCCAGCATTTTATTTTCTGTTTTTAATGTTGACGCTTGACTTTAATTTATGCATGTTTAGAGAAAACGAAGTAGTACAAGTGAGGTACAGGATTGTGACCAGAAATGGGTGAGTGACGAGTGACAGGTGACAGGTGCCCTTCATACTGCAATCTACATATATCATACTGTCAACTAACGGGTTTCTAACATTCTGCAGTGAGTGTCTGTTTTAACCTTGTCAATAGAATAAACAAAATATCTGACCCAACGGTTATCTCTGGTTGTGTCTAGCGAGAATACTGTTAAATAGGCATGTATGACTGGTTACGAATACTGAATAGTTCCATCGATATTAATTATCGATGCAACAGTGTTTAATCAGCCCTACATGTATATGTTTTTGTGAACTTATCTGTACCGTAACACATATTTTAGATGTAAAATATTAACATTTTATTTCATTAATTCTTTTAACTAGAGATGTGAAATATATGGATAGATTTAACAAGTAATATAGAAAACATTTTAATTTTTTTTATTTTATATATATCATAATTCATAATAATTAGTCGTAAAGCTATGGTTTGGTGATTATGATAGTGTTTTTGTTTCTCTCACTGCTACTGTAGTATTTAGGCTGCTGTGTATAAATGACAGTACTACCCGGTACGTACTTGGACTGACCTTCCTGTATAGAAGCTAGCAGTCTTATTCAAAGTTTATTCTATTCCTAATGTAACAGCAAATACCAAACATTTTTCAACCAGCTGAACTTGGCCCATTGACTAATTTTCTACAATATTTTAATGCAAAAGTACCATGATTTATGTTTAAGAGATATGATATATACGGTAGATATAATACTACACATTGCACCAGGCTGTTGGACTTCAGAGCCAAAGGCTTGGGTTCAAAGCCTGCCATCAATGTTTGCGAAAGTTATCTTTCTGACGTGATATTGATAGGATGTACTGGCTGTACCATGGCAATGCAGTTATCATCTTTGGTCTGACAAGCCATGATATAAGTGAAAGATTCTTGAAAGCTGCTCTAAAGTATTAAACCTTATTTTATTTTTTAAAACTAGCAAAATTAAACCCCTAAATATTGCACCTGTTTCACTAACGTTAAATGTTTACAATGAAAGAGTGTTGTTAAAGAACCCAGGACATGTTTTTTCTGTATACTTCTGTGAGAAGCTTGTAGTTCGTATACCGTAACACTATTCTCTTTGTATATATGTAATGTATGTAAACGTTTGACAAATTTGTTTGTGAATGTTTACTGAGTAGTTGTATGTGTGTCCGTGGTTCATATTGTCACTGTGGTCGTTGATGTATATTTCCATCTATCATCGTATTATCACTATTTATGAAATATGTATCAATATATCATTTATTATCATTTATAGGATCGATTACTATCCTATTATATTCTATGTATGTATTCTTCCCTAGCTTGTCATCTTAGATGCACTCGTGTGTTAATTTCTTCCAACATGTATCTTTCTTATTTATGAAAATAAGTGTTTTTCATCATAAATATTAAAATAAATAAAAATAAATAAAGATCCATTCTTGAATGCTTGAAAATACTGTAAAATACACTAAAAGTTCAATACATGTACTATAAATTTTATAATTTGGATTACGTTAATGGTTTACAGATACTATGTTGAATAAGATTTTAAATGATACAGAGGAAGTACAATATCAACTAGCAGAACGAGTGCTATGTTCAAATCTCATCGAATTGTGATCGATTTCTTTTTCCATCACAATTTGGTAGATCCTTATTATGTGGTATTTAATATTTTGGTATTTAAAAAGTTCATCGAATTATGATCCAAATTATTCTTCCATCACAAATAGTAGATCCTCATTGTATGGTATTTAATATTTTGCCATGGTATGTTAAAAATTCCATCAAATTATTATCAAATTTTGTCTTCATCACAACTGGTAGATCTTTATACATTGTATATATAATTTTTCAATGGTATTTTGGGTTTTCCGACAGCTATAGCCTATGCTATTTGCACTCTGGTTCTGTGAAACGGCCATGGAGTATCTCTGTGTGAAACTGTCCCATCACGTCCTTGTGGGCTTCCAGTAAGGCGCCTGTCTTGTTTCAGCCACACGTGAGAATCTGGGACTCGGTCAGCCTCAACACCCTGAACGTCATCGGCCTCGGAGACTTCGACCGCGCCGTCTGCTGTATCTCCTTCTCCAAGTTGGTCAGTATACCGCACTGGGATCATCTTCAAACATATTTCCCCAGGGGAGCGATAAAAACTAATTTAAAAACTTACTAGCCTGAATAGTGATGCAAATAACAAATGATATGAATTTATTTAATTTTTAATAAAATAAAAAGAATTTCAACTAGTCCTTTAGCATTGTGAGAAATGGCCCATAATTTCGATCCCTGGGATCATTTCACGAAGCTCTCTTTTCCACTAAGAGACCGGAACATTTTCTTTGCCAATAGCTAATACACTGCAGAGAGAGCGCTATGGTCTCTTAGCAGATAATAGAGCTTTGTGAAAGGATACCCCGGCCTCTTTCTAAAAGACATTTGTCTGTCAGATAGGAAATATTTTAGGAATTTGTCCTTTCAGACATTAAACAATTACATGAATGAATAACCACAGAGGATTTAATCAACAAAAAGAAATATTCACTGATGTTTTTTGTGATCATTATTCATGCAGCAATCGCACTGTTAGTTAAGGGAGACAACTTGTGTTTCAGGATGGCGGCCTCCATTTGGTTGCTGTTGACGATGCCAACGAACATATAATCTCAGTGTGGGATCTCAGTCGAGACAAGCCACACAAAATCACAGAGACAAAGGTGATTATTTACACTCAGAAGTAAATTTTCAACGTATTCAATACTGTAGTATTATTATTTTGACGATTTTTTATTTTTTTTTGTCATTAAACTAGTACAAATTGCCAAGTTTCATCCACAGTGTCATGTGAAAATGTCATGTGAAAGTGTAATGTCAAATGTCATGTTGGTGCTCACAGGTTTACTGCAACATTCAGTACTACAGCACAAGTTGTGATATAAGTGAAAGATACCTTGAAAGCGACTCTAAACCCAAATAAAAAATGAATAAATAAAAAATGTCATGTGAAAGTGTCACATACAAGTGCCATATACAAGTGCTTCGTACAAATGTCATCACGCTGTGTTTCAGAGTTCTACAGAACCAGTCCTAGCTGCCGAGTTCCATCCCCAGGAGAAGAACGCCATCGTCATGTGTGGCAAGAATCAAATCACCTTCTGGACGTTAGAGGGTGGCTCGCTGGCCAAGAAACAGGGCATATTCGATGTGAGTACCTATAGTATACAACTCTCTGGGCCTTAGTCATCCAGCTGGAGACAAGGTTAACCATCTCCATGCTGAAGGCAACTGTAGATGCCTTAAAGATAGTAGTGTCTGTGCCTCATAGCAGAACAAGGGTTAATTCATCAGAATGTATGATTTGTGCAATAAAGGCAGGAATCGGTTGCGAACATTCCAATACAGAGCTGACATGTTTGTTTTGTTTCAGAAACACGAGAAGCCCAAGTATGTGTTGTGTCTGGCATTCGCCGACAACGGAGACGTCATCTCAGGGGATTCCAATGGCAACATCTACATCTGGGGCAAAGGTATTTAGTTTTCTCTCGTGTCTAATAACAGCCATGCTGAAATCTACGTAAATGAATATGGTCATCTTTGAAACAAATCTTTGTGATATATAAACTGTCATGTCATGTTTCCAGGCAGCAACAGGATCAGTCAGGCTATCGAAGGTGCTCACGACGGAGGGGTGTTCTCTGTATGCGTGATGAAGGATGGGTCCATTCTGTCTGGAGGGGGGAAGGACAGGAAGGTCTTGCAGTGGGACAGTACCTACAAGAAGACCAGCTTAGAAACAGAGGTATGTGTTGTTCACAAAATGGTTGGACTGTAGTCCGGGCATAAATCAAGGCATGCTATATTGGAGTTTCCGAAAAGTCAAGTTGCACACAAGTTACTTCCCTTGAATACATCTTTCTCTTGGAAGTCTAGCACTAGACTCTAGTCTTGTTTAGTAAACAACTGGACTTGCTTGTTCACATACTACCAAGTATTTGAGTGCCTTTCGCTAGAGGAGAATACAGAGATTTAATGTCTGATAATGTCTTGTTTTTATCCAACAATAATTAGCCAGCTCTGATATGCACATTTTCTAAAATTAACACTGTTTGCATTCATATTGCCAGGATTTACTAGGAAATGGCAAGGGAGATAATTCAATCAAACATTTTCAGTGTAGGTAACAAGACTTCTCGGAGAGTCCTATAGCTAGATGACTATTGTTTCTATGCACATGGATAGTTACCAGCATTATGTATTGTGTCGAGTGCTGACTAGCCATGTATTGTGTCGATGGTTAACTATCCTGTATTTTCTCACCAGGACTCCCGACCACAATAGCAGTATGGTGGACTGGAGGTACACACATCATGCACTACTCGCTGCTCAAAGTTGCCAAAGGTGAGATCTCGAATCACCTACAGCCAGCTCTGTATAATACTGTGCTTTTTAATGCTCTTAATTCACCAGGGTATTGTTTCATGACGCTTTTGTGACCCTAAACACAAACCTAATGATGATGACGATGATGATGACGATTATGATGATGATGATGATGATGACGATGACGATTATGATGATTGACTGAATTATTGATTGATTGATTGATTGATATGATGATGATGATTGTGATGATGATATTGATGATGCTATGATGATGATAAACACAAACCTAATGATGATGACGATGATGATGATGATGATGATGATGATGATGATCTATGGTCTTTGTGCAGACCATGAACACAAGCCTGATGTGGTGTGGCCGCTTAGCTGCTCTATCCACTGTACCACCACGTCTCCCTGCACTGTGCTGATGGCCGTGGGGCTGGAGAACGGAACCGTCATCTTGTGGGACCGATACCTCGGTGAGGGTCAGGGGGAGGTACAGAGGTCAATTGATACATAGAGGTCACTTGATACTCAGGTCAATTGGTACAATGGGTCAGTTGATGCACTAATGTCAAATGATACACAGACGTCAATTGATACACAAAGGGAGATCTTCTCAATTTGTGTCAAATATAAAATGACTATGCTGTAAATAAGCTACCATCTTTTATCATTATATGAATATAGTATACACAATTATTTAAGCAAGTGTTTAGAAAACAAGTTATTTTTAGAGAGTGTTCACATTGGAAATGTTTGAATTAAAGTAGCATTATATTATGATATTTAACCCTCTCCCTGCTGAAGGTGACTTAAGTTGCCCGATCACAATGCAGAAATAGAACACTTTGATTTTATTCAGCAGGGAGAATGTTAACTAAACAAATACATCATTCCAAGTCATATAGTACTTGGTATTTGTATGTCTCTTTCAAGTAAGTACAGTGAACATGAATGCATTCATAATTCATTGCATTGAATTTAGCTGATTATGTAGTGTGACGTTTGATATTCATTCAGGTATCAACAAAGCTGTAATCCGAGTCTCGCGCGAAGAGCAGCTTGTTTGGCACGTCAAGTTCCTCGATCCCAGCATATCTCAGCCGTCCAGTGAGAGTTATCTCCCTTACAGGAAGAAGAGCGGCATCTTGCTGCTGATACAGTACCGCAGTGGGGCTGGGTACCTGTACAACACAGTGGAGGGCCCTCAGTCGATGCCTGCCCTCATGACAGCCGAGTACGACATCAACGACTTTATATTACATTACATGTATTTTTGTCATAACAATAACAATTACAATAACAATTTATATTAATAACGATTACTATTAATAATTTAGTAAAAATAAATAATAGAATAACCTGATTACATTTCTTTTGTCATAATAATAACAATAACAATAATAAAAGATGTAATAATAATAATTTTTAAGTCCCTTTAAAATATAGATGAATTTGTGTAATGTTTGTATGTCATGTTGGCCGATACTTATAGTGTTTTGTTTAGAGAGTAGTTATGCCATGTCTCTAATGTTTCTGTTTGACATTGTGACTGTTACAGGCCGGATAAAGATGACGATGTGGAGACCATCCTCCACACGATGCCGGACGCTCCAGAACTGGTGAGTCGAAGTCCATGGATCAGTGTTAATAACGCAAAAATTAATGTAAATTACTAGTAATGCATTTGCTAAACCATCAAGTAGTTGTATGTTTTGTCAGTAAATTTAAGGATATCCTTGGGGAAGATGGGTTCTGTCGTGTTGAAAGTTACGCATGTAGAATTCATTGTAGACCATTAAAATCACTTTTGTGAAAGACTGTGTCAGATTATCAATTCCTATTCTAATTGTCACAATCATTGGAGAGTTTATGTGTGAATGTGTAAGAATTTCCAGTCAATATTAATACAGTCTATTAATATTGATGAAATCTATAGATGTGAATACCGACAAGTTCTATGTGAATATTGATGAGGTCTATTATAATATTGATGAGGTTTGTGTGAATATTGATGAGGTTATGAATATTGACAAAATCTATATAAATCTTGGCAATGTCTATATGAATATTGAAGAGGTCCATGTGAATATTGAAGAGGTCCATGTGAATATTGATGAGGTCCATGTGAATAATGATGAGATCCATGTGAATATTGGCAAGGTCTCTGTGAATATATTGATGAGGTCCATGTGAATATTGAAGAGATCTATGTGAATATTGACAAGGTCCATGTGAATACCAAAGCGGTCCATGTGAACATTGATGCGGTCCATGTGAATATTGACGAGGTCTATGTGAATATTGACGAGGTCCATGTGAATATTGTTTCAGCTCCTGGTCGTCCTGCAGAATGGCGCGCTGATCCTGAAGGATGTGACGACTGGTGTCAACCTGTGTCAGATGACCTTGCCCCCCACCCACCAGATCGCCCACCCCTGGGACCCTGTACTGGCATTCGGGGGTGGGGGACAGTTCCTCTATGTCAAAGGTCAGTCACTTATCATTAGATCAACTATGCCCCAAGGTTATACATATTTATTTTAGTGCAATTTTATGCTAAAGCTCAATTTTTCTATTTATGGATTTGTTAATAAAAATTTGAGGTGAGCATGAAATCGTACTCATATAGTTTTGAAATAATATTGAATTCTGATCCAGCAATATTGGTCCAGAAGCTTTCGTCAATGCCTGATTACGTGTTTGTACAATGTTCACCTTATTTTGAGCTTTCTTATATGACTAAAATTTCACATGTATCTTTTCTGTATGTTGTGACAATTAACCATGGTTTCCATCATCTCCTGTGCCACAGGATTTACTACCACAACAATACATATTGGTGAAAGATTCCTGCTGTGACGTTAATTAATAAATCACAAGAGTGCCAAGTGTGCTACAGTACCCAGTGTATTTCCATACTGTGTGCAGGAACCAAGAAGGCCGTGAGAGAACCCAGCTTGATGGGGAAGGTGACGGAGGAGCCGGGAACCGTGGCCAGCATTCCGTCCTCCACGCTCTTCCTCTTCCAGCTGCGGTCCATTCCGGCACTGGACTCGTACTGGAAGCGGGACCGCGAGAAAGTGTCGTACCTCGTACACACCACGTTAGAAGAGCGGACTGACGCACTCATGAGAGAAAGGTAGGCCAGGGTGTGCGGCAATTAAAATAGGGGACTAGCTGACTGACAGGGGTCATGATTTATACTAGTTTTTATTATTATTTATTAATTCATTCATTTATACTAGGAATGTTTTAATACCTTATTCTCACTTAGTCCAGTGTGCTTTGAGTTGAGTCTGTCTTCTTTGGAATCTTAGCATTATGGTAGATCACCAGACTTCTGAGTCTTATTTTAAAAAAATCTTGCATACAGATAAATGATTTGTCATTATTCCAGAATGGTCATGGCTGAACAAAATAATGTTTCATTTGCCACAGATCATTGTGGAATACTCAGGTTAATATTACCTATATCAGACATATTTTATTGTAAGCTTATATATGATGATAATGTGGTGGCACAGTGGTAGATGGTCAGTCTTCTCACCCAAAAGGTCCCGAGTTTGAACTTGTCTCAGGAATCTGATGTCAATGTTCACGGAAGTGACATTTTCAGTACGATCATGCTAGGACGCACAGTGATTTCTGTTGTTGTGAATGTGTCATCCGTGCTTCGCCACACCGTCTGTTCTGTCGCTGTGAATTTGCCATCCTTGTTCCATGGTTTGTCAGTACCAACCAGTGCTATCAGATTTACTTCAACACTCAGTGCTACAGGTGTTGCCGGTTTTCTCCTGCCATAAACTGACAAGCTGTGACATGAGCGTATTAGTCTCTACAGCAGCTCTACGCCTCAAATACATGAGAAAGGAAGGGTTATGTATGTCAGCTAGACTGGAGTATACGCAGGGAAAGTTATGTATGTCAGAGCCAGACTGGAGTGTACACAGGAAGGGTTATGTATGTCAGAGCCAGACTGGAGTGTACACAGGAAGGGTTATGTATGTCAGAGCCAGACAGGAGTACACAGGAAAGGGTTATGTATGTCAGAGCCAGACTGGAGTGTACACAGGGAGGGTTATGTATGTCAGAGCCAGACAGGAGTGTACGCCGTGACACCCGTGTTGCAGACTGATCCAGCAGACGATGAGGAAGCCGAGGCTGGAGATGCGGTGGGGGAAGCTGGGCGACGAGCTGGAACGTATACAACAGCGCCGCATGGAGGCCAAGCAGCTGGGCTACACCAGGGAAGTGCGGGTCAGTATCATAGCCAGCGTCCAGTGTACATGTAACGCCATGTACAACACTGTTAGTTTAGTTTAAACATATTTTATTCACAATAGAATGGGATTGGGTACAAGTTATGCCAACTTAGGAGAAAACCCGCTCCTAATTCCTTGTTCTCCCAGCTTCTGCAAAAAAAAGCATTTGAGCAGTTAATCTAGATACGATATTTGCGCCGTACATAAATGTGTGTATTTCTATAGATAGATCTGTAGATTAGTCGTGTTGTGTAGACAGATACCGATGCAGCAATGTATCTGACAGTGCATCTAGCTTAACAAGTTTGTCCTAATTTCACTGGCACTAATGCATGTGTCACTGGCACTAATGAACAGTTAATGTATTATGCAATACGTCGTATTTACTGTACTGAATCTATTAAAGGCATAATATCACATATTTGGATGGCCGCAATTGACTGAATAAGAGTTGTGAATGCAAAATATATTCAATTTGCGTCCGTATCATCGTTTATATATCACCAAAAAGCCTTCCATGTATCTACGGCGAGAGGATTTCCATACCGACTCAGACGGCGAGACGAGTCTACCAGCTGTACTACCAGTCCCTGCGGGGACGTATATGCAGTCTGTCCAGGAATTTAAGCTGGTGGACGACTTAAACATGGTCAGCTGACCAGTCTGAGCGGAGGTGCAGTCTGAGGAGAGGCTGGTAGACCATTATCCACTGATTTAAAAGAGAATATTAGAGACAATATAATTAGAGGAACGTTTCCTTTATTCATATAAAATATTTATTTTTTATAACTATCGAGTGTTGGGGAACAAGTACATTAAACACCATCGTTTGGGTGGATAAATCAAGCGTAAGTAGTCTCAGATCACAATTTGTTTGTCCATTATATAGGTCAATCATTTGTGGTAGTATGCCTTTAACGAAAAATAAAAACGGATGTAATAGCACAATAAAGAGGATATATGAATAATAAGTATCACGTACAATTACAGTTTACGAGCCATGCCTACTAAAATTGCCAAATGCGCTCATAACCCTTGGCCCACCAAGGAGTTTTACACACATTAAGCGTCAATGTGGGTCTCCGAGGCCCACTCGTACTAAGTTAACCATAGCTTTTTATACGAATAAATGTTCATAAAACTCGTACTAACCGTAGTTTTTATACAATAAATGTTTATAGATGTCATATTGATGGACAGATTATTTTATTAAAGGAAATCAACATATTGATAATGTGAGCTAGTCTTTTAGGAACGAGGAGCATATTATTTTAAATTTGATAATAGTGATTGCATCGTCCTTTCGCTCCATGTATTCTATGGATAATGCTAAAGCCCCGGGCACACTGTCAATGAACGAAGCTATGGAAACCTAGTAGATAGGTACGAGCGCATCTTTGTATTAAAACCGTGCAGATATCTAGCTTTCCAAGATGAATACATCTTTCTGGATTTTTCAGAATGAGTAAATTGACAATATTTCCACATATTGTAACAATTTCTATCATAAAGCTATCATTATAGAACTTAGTTTTGAAGCCATGATTTAAAACAATTAATACCCCCCGCAGACTGGTATCGCAGCTCGGCCACTGAGCCTGTCGACGACCAGAGACCGTCTCCTCGTATATTAACTATAAATAGTAGAGCGAGCTCCTCAATGTTCGCGGAGTGCCGTTCTTGGCTACAGCTTTCTGCTGATGTCTATGGAACCTGTCTATGTAGGCCTACACGGTCATCACAGGCGAATGAAGCAGACGCTGAGAAATTATATAGATCGGTTGGCGTACCTTAAAGCAAACCTCCGTTGCGGAGCTCGACATTGTGCATCGTCTAACCAGCTAACTACCGAACCCCCAGGAGTGTCGTGGTATAGTCGTAGGTGGATTCATGGAAGCGAGGGGACTGCATCTACCATAGTCATTATGTGAGTATTTCTGCATATACTAGATAAGTTTGAGGGAAAACTGGCTCTAATATTCAATTTCAAATACTGGCTTCTCGAGGAGTCATGTTATACTATAACTGAACAAAACGTCATCACTTTATTACGTTAATTCTCAGAGAAGGTGACTGATTATGCCATGTTCGTGACTGCAATAGTATGTATGATTTTGTCGTCGACATTTTTTTTATCAGTTTACTCTGCACTAGATACATTGAAATACATTTGAATGACCAATGCAATTACACATTTTAAGTGAAATAAGTTATATAGAATATTAGTTAAGGTTAAAGGTTAAAGGTTAAAACAAAGATGAGGACATTAAAGGTTAAACTACATAGATGAGGACATAATATGAGTTGTAAGCAGGTAAACGTTTCTTGCACGTGTTCTCATATGCCTTTACCCAAACAACCATTCCACTTGTGAAGTATTAGGCGTATATGCCATATGTTCACAATCTATTCATGTATTCACCATCAGGGCCGGTGATAATCTATAGTTTAGCACTGTTCGGGGATACATAACTGTATACACGTCGTTACGACGGTGAGTGTAAAGCTAACACTTCTGGCTTTTATTTCATCATACTAAGCGAATCGCATTTTTGCAGTAAGCGATGTCCATCGTGTATACAGAACTCAGTAAGCGATGTCTTTTCCAGTTTTAAAAACAAATACTATAGTACATGCTGGCATTAATACACGACGAGATTATTAGCCTATACTAATATTTAGTTGCACGCATCAACCTGTACTTATTTCTGATATTTTGTACAGTCGTACAGACATTATTCACGTGCTATTCCGGAGATGTTCCAGTAATACACGTATGTTAATAAAGGCATAGGTCTACTATCCCAGTTGATAGACCTGTAAGTATACTGGACAAACGCATTTCAATCTGAGACTCATTATACATTACCGCATAATTTGTTCACCCAAAAGTTGGTATTTAAAGATGTATGGCTTAATTGACCCCAGCACTCGATAGTTTAAAAAAAGGAAGTCATATTTTATATTTATAAATAAAGGGAACGTAGTGGTAAGTATATTTATTGTCTTTGATACATCAGGAACATGCGAGCAAACGTTAGAAATGTCTCATTGCAAAAACCTACGACCATTTATTCAGGTTGT
>JAVCKZ010000003.1:16252-27731 GCA_034780755.1 Lepetodrilus elevatus | reverse complement strand
AACTTTTGTCACGTGACATAGTTTAAGCCAATCGGCGGTCGCGAAATCGTGTAAACTTCATATTAAGAAATTATTACAGGATAACACACGACCTCCAGAAGTGCTGACAAGTGTACGCAGCATGCCTTCTAATCATAACCTATTTAGAACACAATACTTCTTCACTCGTAATAACATCAGCGTTCATCTAACAAGGGTGCCTTTAACCCTCTCCATGCTGAAGGCGAGTTAGCTTGCCTGATCACATGCAGAAATAGAACACTTTGATTTTATTCAACAGGGATATAAGGTCCGTACAACCGCTATCGAACAAAGGAGGTGGTTTAGCGTGGGCATTGTTCTAGTGTGTGAAATGTGGTGTGTATTGTGGGTGATGTGTGGTGTGTAGTAGGGGTGGACGGTGTATTGTGATAGGTGTATTATGTGGTGAATGATGTATTGTGGTTGATGAGCGGTGTGTGAGTGGTGTTGTGTGGGCGTTTTAGTGTATGGTGGTGTTGTGTGTATGGTATATTGTCTATGGTGGTGTTGTGTGGGTGGCGTATTGTCTATGGTGTTGTGTTTGTAGTGTATTGTCTGTGGTGGTGCTGTGTTGGTGGTGTGTTTGTCTGTGGTGGTGTTGTGTGGGTGGTGTATTGTCTGTGGTTATGTTGTATAGATGTATGTTGATGTTGTGCTGACCTTGTATTGTGTGTGGTGGTGTTTTGTGGGTGGTGCATTGTCTGTAATGACTTTTGTAGTTACCTTATATTGGCAGTGGTGGTTTTGTGTTGGCCCTGTATTGTCTGTGGTGGTCTGTGTTGGTATATTGTCTGCGGTCGTGGTGCTGTATGTATTATCTGTGGTGGTTTTGTATTGGCCATGTATTGTCTGTGACGGTGCTGTGTTGGCGACGTATCGTCTGTGGTGGTGCTATATGTGGGCGGTATAGTATTTGTGGTGAACCAGGTATTGAGGTGAGTCTCGACAACATCCTAGCATCATTCGTTTATAAATACTAATATTTCAATCAGGGCGTTGCACTGTTTCAACAAACACAAACCTGAATCTCATGTATCTGACCGGTGTGTATTACTAGAAAACAGGATGCGCTGGTGTAATTAATGGCGTGGGTCTCACTCAATATAGACCATGATGTTTGTCTGATTAGAGAGTCATTACCTTCGCGTGGGGCTACTGCTGTTTTGATCCATAACTAGTGGGCAGTGTCACGGTGCATGGCCTGTCATCATCAAACTGCTTGAAGACTTCTACATTATGTTCTGGGTGGAGTATAAGATAACTAGAAATGCTTTAATTGTCCTAATGGTTGGAACAGATGAAGGGCGAGAGCAAGAAAGCTGTGCTGGATGTCTGTGTTGTTTCTAATCGGGAACATGCATTAAAAAATAAGTCACCACAATGTTGACGGTTCCAACAATACAATAATCTATATTGTTATTTATGATACTACATCATTATATTTTCCCGTTATCTTCGATAGACCATTATAACTATACCTAACCTCCGTCAAATGACGGCTGTTAGTGTAGTCATAATGGCCTTTGTTGCGAGGATGATCTTCCCAAAGCCATGTAATCTTAACTCAGGCTTACCCGTTACCTAGACATTGGCCTACTTCGGGCGGTTTCTCGAGGATCTAGAGCAATGCTAGAGTTCACGCGAAGTCGCAAAAACAATGCTAGAGACGTCATGAACGTGCTATAGGACGGTCCACGAAGCACGAAAGCTTGTCTAGCAACATCTAGACATGCGCAATGACACTTCCGGGCTAAACTATCGTAACCGCCCGAAGTAGGCCATTGTATCAAGCATAGCTCGGAATTCTACCCTTCCATGGGCGAGATGAACATACCCATACCAACAACTTGTTCACCTCCCCGAGACTTGATGTAGACCTGAGATTCATTAGATGCTTATACGATCATGTCATCTTAGCATGACACTCGATCCTGTAAGTGCACATCAGAGTTAGTGTATGTATACAGCTTCTGCCAAACTATTACGTGCGACTTATCAAAGGCCAAGAGTATCATGTTACCTTGTCGTCAACCGATGGTTACTTATCAATGCTTCCATGTCGGGGCCATGTACATAACGTGATCTCTGATTGTCATCAGGTACGCGCAGAGAGCTGACAGAAATAGGTGCGCAACCTACAAGCAATCAACGTGTTGTTTCAACAAGATTATGTTAGCCCTCAAGGTATCAACTATTTATATATTTGTATATTTAATATACATTTATCTATCGGTACGTGTAATTAACGTCCATTCCCCCCCCCCCTCCCCCGTCATTAAGAGTATTTATTATAAAATCACACTAACACACTAAACCCGACATTAAATTACATTACGGTCAATGTACGTATCCACAGAAACCAAACATCGAATTATATACATAGCGTCTATACTACTCAGTAAATTTAATTAATATATTCCTACGAATTTCGAGTACGGTGTGATATGCAAGGCCTCAAACTGTCTAGCAGCATCGCATGCAGTAATTGATCTGAGCCTGGTTAACGTAAACATATCGATGTAACTAGCAGTCACAGCATGGAGACATATGACCTGAAATATCACCATGACTCAGCAGATTCCTCTGGTTAATTGAGGTCAAGATACCGTCACCTGCCAGACTCACACAGCGTCCCGGACATCTTGGCAGTGACAGTGTATGCGACCAGGTCTGGCTTTCACGAAATGATTGCACCGGTAAATAATAATGAATAATAATATTCGCCGTGCATAACAGGATATAACGTACACAGCCGTCATTACTCCCGTGCTACTGATATGACCATTTCGTGAAACCCATATCCAGGGGCACTGACCCTTTCAAAATGTTTTTGAATCCACTAACAGACCACGGCGCTCTTGTAGTGATCAGAGAACAAAGAGCGCTTCTGAAAATGCTCTCTTAGTGGACATGAGAGCTTCACGCGACGATACCCAGGACATCCTTTCATGAAGGCTCTCGTAGTAATCAGAGAACAAGATAGATACGAGAGCGTTATGCTCTCTTAGTGGATACGAGAGCTTCATGAAACGATACCCAGAAACGCTTCCAGCTATTATCACTGTTAGATAATGACGTGAAGATTCGGGTCAGCTTTGATGCCGCCAAGGTAGATCTATTAATCTCCCTAGAACGCTATAACGTTCGAATATAATGTGGTGAATCTATACACGGACGTAAATAGTTTAATGATCTAATGCTTGGTGGACCTAGGGTCCTTAATCATGATGAATAAGTTAATGTTTACAAGGAAACTTTTTCTAGACATATCAGATTTACCCCTTTCTTCTTCTCGGCTGGGTTAGCTATAAAGATATTTCTGCTGTCACGTCAACACTTGAAAAACATCCCTAAATATAACCAGAATAGGGCAATATCGTCACGTTTCATTAAGCCGTTGGCTGACTATTCAAGACCTTTACCTCAATGCACTAACATAATTCTAATATTGCGTTAACAGTACCAAGCAAGACAAATAAAGAGCTTATGGTAGAAGCAAAGGCTCTGATATTCGTAAGGACAATCATCAAACAGCTTGTTCTGAATAAATGAAGGGAGGTGTTCATTATTTCCATAAAGCTATCGAATATCAGATCGCCTGTTGGGATCTAAGGGTTGTTAGCCTACATCCATGGTCTTCGCTAATACCCTGGGGTTGCATTATTGCAAGGATATTCCATCATATAGTAATGACGGCAGCAAATACGCTATAATTTGTCAACGAGCCTTATATCCCTCTCAATTTGGGGAGAGTATATTGCGTATTAGTATAGAATTGACACTCATGATTGAAGACCACTAAAGTAAATATGTCTTCGAGAACAGATATTATATTAATATTATCTAGAATTGTCGTTACGTTGTTCGGTTGCCTCTTGTATAACATGGATTGTATTCCTGATGAAGCCCAATATTGAGAACATTCCAAGAAGAAACCATAGCTTCGGGCTGTGTTGGTGAAAGTAATGATCCGTCTTAGTGTTGATGCATTACGAGGTACACAGTGATGTCGATGTCAAGCTGTATCATTATGCTACAAACACAAAGTTTAAATTATCAGAACATTATCAGAAAATATCAGAAATATAAAAATGTAGGTCCCGATCCTATTAAGAAATGTTTTTGAGTACGATGTCATTCTCATCTTAAGGTTTTGTTCAGAAATCGCATTATAAAATTTGAGCTTGAGCGTGAAATAATACTCAAAACGTGTCTTAACCCCGGGCCAGATTGTCATATTTCGCAATGTCAATATCAAATTATGTTTGGACAGTGATCAGTGTCAGTTAACTATACTGTGTTCTGAGGAAAGTCTTTTCGGATCTGCGTTTAATGACTGGATATACATCTTGGTGCATTTGAGATGTTCCAATTGAGGTCCTTCTTGCTTGGTAGATATACCAATGGGTCCATAGCAATCGGATACACTCTCGCATCCGTTCCGCTTTACTCTATACATTATACGATTGAAAGGAGCAAAGATTAACTATCTCAAGGTGTTCAAGTTGGTAGCTCTCATATCCACTGTGAGACCACAACTCTCTCGTAAGTGCACGTTCTCTACTTATTAGAGATGGCTACGATAATCCTTATGGTCTCGTAGTAGATATGAGAGCTTCTAGAAACCATACCCTAGACATGTTCTATGCATAATATGCTGTCGTGTAACCGGCTTTCATGGAATGACTTTGACCCTGTTCCAGCAGTCAGTAGGTTGTGTATGTATCCAGCATGGACCCAAATCCCCACATTCACATGACTTATCCAATTAGACAACCTGGCTTACCCTAGAGAGATACATGTACGACTCACCCTCTAGTTAACGACGTCAACGGAAAGGTCTCGCAGCTAAGTAATGCCACCATTAATGAACATTAGCGATGTGGGGGGGCTTCCGTTGCTCTGTTCTTACTTGATCAATAACAAACCTGTTTAAAAGTTCGTCTGTCCTTTTAGTCTGGCCATCCTTAGTTAGACACTTGCCACTGGATCGTATCACACTAAACATTATTATTAAAAATATTTATTTTATTAAAAGAAAGATTTAGTATGTACTTTGATAGGCAAGTAGCGCCTGTGGTTAAAACTAAGTTAATTTTGGTATGTTTTCGTAATATTGCCCTATAGCATGTATCACTGAAATAATATTGGTCCACCGGTATTAATTATGAATTGTCTAGGTGGCAATTGGTCTTATGATCGTAGATATTGCTAAAATATATATATTTTTTAAATTACCGATTTGTAAATTAACAGTCATGACCAACTTATGACAGCCAAAATTACACAATATATAACTAATAAAATCTATGTGATCCAATTTTAAACACCGCAACGATCTATTTTAATAGCAATATAATTTTATAATTAGCACAACATGGCAAGATTTGGTATAGTTTACAATTCGTGACCAAATCGGGAAAGAATTGACAGATCCTATAATGCTAAAGTGAGGCTATGAAGTCTGGTTAGAGGAGACTTGCGGTTTGAAACATCAAAGAAGACAAGAGAAATTGAAACTATAATCAATTCCTCGAATTGATACCACACAACGGACAGCACCAAAAGATAGTGACTTTGGATTCTAGTCATCAGAGTCTATAGAACAAGGTCTAAAAGTAATCTAAAAAATACAAGTTAGAAAAAACATTAGCCATCACTTCCCCTGGGACCCATTTGAGGTGATTTTTTATCTACATTCTTGTTGTTATAGTTCCTGTTGAAACGAGATTGAGTGTGATGAGATCCAAACAGTAGCAGATGCTCGGACGATTGGTTAATGCGTGTAGGACTGTCTAGACGTATGAAGCTGGTCCGGCAGGTGCAACTATGGGTGTACACCGGATGGTTCAATCTATAGTATACCATACTAAACATACGCATCGCATGACTGTTAATAAACAAACAATCCCATATATTGGGTGGTGTTCCTTTGACAGTGTTGGACACACATTCTGGACAGGGGGCTGCTCCTTTCTAGCTGTTCTGTCTGTACTTTCTTTCCAACGCATGTGCAGTTACCAAGGATCAACACCGCACAGTGTAACTGCGCACGCGTCGGACGGAAAGTACAGACAGAACAGCTAGAAAAGAGCAGCCCCCTGTCCAGAATGTGCGTCCAACACTATCAATGAAACACCACCCTAGTGTACTAGTATGTCCTTGTGGAATAACGAGGATTGTAATAAAGGTGGCACAACAACAAAAAGTTAAGTGTCTTGTTAGGTGTCCAGGCTAGGACACCTAACAAGGTAAACCAGGACACGCAAGGTGAAGCATGCTGCCATCATCCTTTATGATCATGTTAGGATCCTGAAAGGGAACACCTATTGTTGCGGTGTATAGGTGCTCTGTTAAAATTCCCAGGAGATTTCATTTTACACAATGAATACAAAATATGTGAACATTTAGCACTGCACTGAGTCTTTCATAACATTTTCAAGTAATACTATCTATACTTTCAACACGGTCGTTCAGAGTGTGAAATATGAATACGACACAATAAGTATTGTGTCTAAGAAATATACATTTCTTTTAATGGAATATTGTTATAGGTTTGTCATTTACTTTCATGGATAAAGTATTATATATTATATGTTTTGTGGGTGAACATACGTTACCCATATGTTAAGACTGGAACTAATCTATTAAGCTATATCTAGTTACTGTATATTTAGAGCTTAATACAGTAATACAATTGGACGTCAAAACAACATACTATATACGTGATCAGATCTACTGTCATATTACCGTTATTATCGAAAGGAAAGTTCGAATGTTGAAATATATATTAATTGCAATAAATCAGTGGTTTTATTTTTAAATATATGGCAATCGTGAAAGAAAACTTTCAAGAACATTTTACTATTTTTAAATGGTGAAAATAATATTAATCGGTTAATTACCATAAGAAGTGAAACGATGGTGAATTGAATGTTTCATTTCCCCTTTATCCGTCGTTATAGTTTTCAGCGACAACTCGGACTTTACTTTTAAAGTACAAAACTCGCAGAATTAATTGTTTCATTTTATGAGGAGTAATTTGCAAGTTTTAAGAATAGATGGCTCTCTCATCGATTTCACTTGAAATTCAAATTTCCAAACGTGTTTGCATGGCAATGAAAGCATCGATTCTTCTCCCATTTTTTGGACTCTTTCTATTTTACAATTCCGGCGGGAGTTTGTCATCATAATTACCATCTGATTGCTTCCTACGTACAACCTGGACAGGAACAAATTATCATCGGAATTTAAAGCAATCTATTCATAAGTATAGATTCCTGTTGAATCCGTTGTGTCACCCCCCTGAAGTTTTGTATGATTGAAGTTCGCAATGAATGCATAACCGTGTTCCCATCATAGAAAATAAGCCTGGCTTTCTTGAACGTGTCAGTACTGTTTGTACAAGAACGTCACGTTCACATTGATTACAAACAAAGATTTAACATGAAGCATTAACTTGACCCATTGATCATTGCCCAATGCATATTGCTCAATTTGAACTTCATCGTGTGGCTTCCGATTTGCTCCAATATTACCTAGGATTTAATATATCTCATGGTAATTATAAGGTGTCCATCTTTTTTTAGCATTCGAAAACGTTCGGTGTGAACTTTCGCCCCTTTCCGTAGTCTATAGCAGTAGATTACGGAAACGGGCGAGAGGTCTGGAATGCCAAATATGTTATGAAATTTTACAAAATAAGTTCAAATTAAATTAGCGGCAATTGGATTGATATGGTCATTGCATGACATGCCGTTATAATGTTATGGAAACCTTACATCCAGATCCGAGGGTATATTGGAAGTTACACGAGTATGTTCTGATTGCTTATTGCCCGGCGTCATAAGTATGTTCTGATTGCTTATTGCCCGGCGTCATAAGTATGTTCTGATTGCTTATTGCCCGGCGTCATAGCAACGGAAACTTGACTTGAGTATGTACACTAATGACGTAAAACATATTATATGTTACATGTTTTGAAATTAAATATGCGTATCTGTTAAGGAGTTCTTTGTTATTTTTAGTACATGTTACAAACACATCCTCTACTGTTTATTATGTATGGATACAGACAGCAGACATGACGTGTATAAATAGATATTGGTGATGTTCCAATGACAGTCTTGGACACACATTATGGACAGGGAGCTGCTTCTTTCTAGCTGTTCCGTCTGTACTTTCTGTTATTACATTGTGCGGTGTTGATCCTTGGTAACTGCGCATGCGTCGGATAGAAAGTACAGACAGAACAGCTAGAAAGAGGCAGCCCCCTGTCCGGAATGTGCGTCCAAGACTGTCAATGAAACACCACCATTGTCTTCACCACACCAATGTGCTTGGCAGATTCAGTAAAAAGTATGTATACCATACACGATACGCCATGCTTTTACTGTTGCAACAGCGTTTCTTGATCATGACTGTTGTCAGCCCATCGACATGCAGCATGAATTGAAGTGTATACCTTGGCATATCTTGGAGGATGGATCTGTCTGCATAATCACTGGTATAAGCGTCTAAATATTTTCTATTATCAGCTGATTATTGAGGTATATGCTGTCGTTGATTGATGGTGTGCATCTGAATTGCATCTGTCGGCCTCACCGATTGCTGTTGAGCGAAGGTTTTGCATTGTACAATCATGGTTGGAAAACACAATAACAAATATTTGCCTATTTGTCTTGTATTCAGTCCAGGTAAACACCAAAAATAATATATATAGAGAGAGATACCTATAAATACTGAAACATATACAAACGTTGTTTTCCTATACGATGAGTGTTAAAATACTTATGACTGTTTACAAACAACTGGCAAGCACTGTACCACGTACATTTCATCAGTCAAGATACACATTCCAGATTCAGCAGTTTTATTTCTCTTCTTATCTGGTTCCATTCCAACTCCACGATCCCTAATTATCCTCGGATCTGAATATCTTTACCTACCTACAAGTATGTATTAAAACCATTGGTAGTACTTTACATAGGAACTTTCCGAAATGAACCGATTCTATCCGAAGCGAACCGAAACTGTTCCGTTGTTATCTTCGGCGGCAGCCATTAAATGAGGATAATCGGTCTAGCTTCCTATGTAGTGTCCGCTAGTTTATCTTCAGAGTAATATCCGTTTCCCTGGCAGTTTATACCCCTAAACCACTGACCAGAAACTAGTCTACTTGCTTTTACATCAAAGGTGTTTTCGTATCACAATTAAATCGAGGAATGCATATATATATATATCCACGGATATATCGTAATTTTCTTACTTGTTGAGACTAAAATTCAGCAACCATATGCGCATTGCTAGATGCTATACCGATCAATCAGCACCTATATGGTGGGGGGAGGGTGGGGTGGATGCAGGTGGGGTTGGGAGGTGAAAGGGTTAAGTATGGAATTATGTAATATTGTGCAAGGATGAGTTAAACCCGCATGCGGATTCGGAGATAAACTTTCGAAAATAATAAATAATAATAAATAAAACCATTATTGGATTTAATAGATTTTGAAATACAATATTGTTTTAATCTATTTGTTTTAATACGTGAAACCTTAGACTGCAGTTCATATTATAACAATGCATGCTGGTTATGTAACAAGAAAGGAGAACCTGAAAAAAACATCACTTTCGTCAATAATCGTTAAAAAACACAAGTTCAATACCAGCAAACGTCATGCAAAAGAATCTCATGTTGTTTGTCTTCTTTTTATTGCAAACTGAAAGAGCAACTGCCCGTCCTGAAAATAACAAATGTTAAAAATCCTTACAATAAATATATTGTAAACAATCGCCGTGATAGACAGACGGACATTAAACAGTCGTAGTATTCTGTAAAAAATATAACCTTGACTGCCCTTGATTGGATAAGGTTTGTGTGTTAGAGTTCTGTGATAGCTTGGTGTCAATTACAGTACCATTGGAATATAAACTGCAATGTTAATATTAAGATATATGTGTGGAATCCCCTGCAATTTACAGAAGACCACAATCAACATTGGGCCAATGGAGAATGACCTTCTTAATTTCTAATACTGTTTGCAATTCGTATTCATGTTTTATAGTAATATCTACCCATTCCGAGCTTAAATTAATGCTTTTAAATTAGCCTTATATGTTATATTTCGAGAATCCTGTCCGTTGATACGGCTCAAATGCTCAACCATTCATAAAAGTATTAGGTTACATAATAACAACAACAATAATAATAATAAGAAGAAGAAGAAGAAGTAATGTGTATACCCATGGCCTTGAACCAAAAAATACCCTGGAAAGAAATGTCAACTTAGCTGAAGAATATGTCTTCAAAAAAATATGACATTCACCTGTAAGAATATTTAAGTAAAAGCGTTGAATATGGATATAGTACATACTAACAACAACAATAATAATGCTAATAATAATAAGAAGAAGAAGAAGTAATGTATATACCCCATGGGATCTAAATGGCGCTGAATAAAAAAAATACCGTAGAAGGAAATGTCAACTTAGCTGAAGAATATGCTTGGTTGAAGAGGTAAGCATTTATAGCTGTCACCGGAAGGCATCCTCTTTTACTATTAGGTATCGCATACTGATGGGGGTGGAATTCCACAGCCGCGGGGCATGAACAGCAAAGGCTCTGTCACCCATTCTTGTTCTGACTTCCGGTACTACCAGTTGATGTTTCTCTTTTCATCTCAAAGTCCGGGTTAGCTGGTAGACCTTCAAGAGCGGGACAAAGTAATCTGGAGCATTTTCACTGTTGAGTGTGGAGTGAGCAAGTGAACGGATCTTGAAAGATAGTCTTTGCTCTATGGTCAATTGGTCTAGTGAGAGAGATGTTATCACTTGGGTAATATGCCCGTGAAGCTTTGTCCGATTTGCTGCCGTGAAAGAATCGTCAGTGGGTTATTTTTTAATTTGTTTTTAAATTGATGTTTAGAACCGCTTTTCAATAGTATTTCACTTATATCACGGCTTGTAGCAGCGGATTAATAGATGGACACTTGCGTTTGTTTAGAAAGACTAAACATGGCCAACAGAAATGGTAGCCTGGTGTATTGAAACAAAGCGTTATGTTTTCTTTGGGAATACCCGTCTCTGACTTATCCTCAAGACAGCAAAATAGAAAAGCACGTTACCGTAACTGATATTGTAACGGTAACGTAGACGCATAAACAAAATCTATTAAGGAATGCTGCGTTTGAAAAACAGTTCACATGGGTTTCCAACTGATCATCTTCGTCGCTCGAAGCATATACCTTAGATGGGCTATTTCCACAGATTGTTTTCAATGGATCCTTCTTCATCTTCAGTCGCTTTTCCCTTCCTCTGGCTTGACTCACGTGATGAACTTTCAAGATGGCGACAGTGGACAAAACTGTCATGACCTTCAAGGTCAGCATGGACAATACGTAGACGCTGAACACACTGACGGTGTCGGAACTTTCCGGTAACATGGAATTGATGACGTTCA
>JAVCKZ010000002.1:0-17861 GCA_034780755.1 Lepetodrilus elevatus | reverse complement strand
ATAATGAATAGTTGTAGTTGTATTATAATATATACTATATGAAATGATAGCTCGTGTAATATATATTGCACGTACTCTCTATATATATTAATCATATAAATACTACTACTACTACTACTAATACTACTACTACTATACTACTACTAATAATAATAATAACAATAATAATAATATTAATATTAATATTAATAATGTATTATTATATTTATTTACCTATCGTAATACATTTTTTCGTTCGCTAATAACTAATGATCGTATGCATTGTGACTCAAGTTCGTGTTTAATGTTATACACGATTGCTTACATGGAAATGCGAGGGGAACTCCAAATAAATCACATGATAAATATGTACTACAACTGAAGGCATGCATACATAACAACGCTCTCCATCTGCATAGTTTACATCTTTGTCATCACTACTTAATTAAATTCTATCAAAAACCTCTCGAAATTCAGGATCTGTATCGCAATTCCATAGCAGGAAGATGCAAGGCAGCTGACATATTTGTTCACTTTATTCAATCGTGCTGTTTAATTCGCATGTCAACACGACTGCACGTAGTTTGAAGGTAAATTATATATTTGTCGAATTTATTCTCGGCGTGTCACGATTTCTGTTACCATGGTGATGGGATGAAGCAGAGGGGTTGTACATTGCAAAGAGCAACTGGTTCGACCTATGTCAAACGGTCCGACAAACCTTGTCACTTTCAACGTGACCTTTGCCCTAAACCACGGAAATATACCTGACTATATGCAAGTTGAAAAGCAGTACTCAGATTAGTCTGTTGTTGATAGACATGTGTCTGTTTCCTTATAACGTGCACATATCTGCATACTAGTATACATCTAAGTATAAGAGCCTTTCATATATGACGAACTCAATCCATAACTAAATATATATCTTTAATATTTACAAAATATCGTACGTTAATATGTTAATTACATTATTATATTGTAATAATTAGAATTGAATATAAACTTATGTAGATAATGTACACTATAATAATATCTTAATTAACAGTAACGTTTACATTAACTTTAAATAAATAAATAACATTTATGAAATAAAATCTCAAATGTCATTTTAACAAAGTCAAATAATGATGCCTTAAAATAATAACATGCTTAATTATATAAACCCATTAACACTAGAATTGCGTTAAACATTTACTAGCATATATGATAATCTCAAATGTCATTTAACAAAGTAAAAACAAATGCTTTAAAAGAATGCCAAGCAAGTCCGCATAAACCAATTGACATTTCAATTGCGTCAAACTCTTTAAAAACTTTCTCCCGAGTACAAAGTAAGAGCGGTCGTTAGTTAGCATTGAGCAGTGTTGTCTATTTGTAAGAATGTCTGGATGAGCAGTTATGCGACTGAGCAGTTATAGAAGCTTTACGGTACTGGCGCTAAGTGACAGCGCCAGTACCGTAATGCTTCTATAACTGCTCAAAGTAAGTGAGCAATTCTAGAAGCTTTACGGTACTGGCGCTAAGTGACTGGTCTGAATTAGAGACAGCGATCTCAGAAGGCGACCAGAGTTGCACCTGATCTGTTGCCTTCGTTGACTGCCGTACCGTACGTCAAATCTGTATTTCTACAACGCAATCAAGGAAGATGGCTTCCAATTCATATAGTGTAATGGGTGTTATAAACGGAAAAATTAAACTATACTCTTTATATTTTAAAATTGTATTTTTTTAAATATTTCCCATTCATGTTTCCCATCTTCCCATTCATATTTCCCATCTTCATTATCGAACGAATTTTGTTGTTAGATTTATAAGGGAAATTATATAAAATGTGAACATATTCTCTGTGTACCAATGGTTCCTTATATAACGGGTACGTACTTGACAATAACGAACAAAACAGTGTACACAGGGCGGTGCAACCTGATTATATTAATAATAAGTCCTTGTGTTGTGGTTACAAGAGATATGACATTTATTTTTGGTTTTGTAAATTTATTATTTCTGATTTCATAATACTATCCCATACATAAATTTCGTTAATATATATTTCACAAGGATCCATTTCTTTGGATATGAACAATATAGTTACCTTCTAGATTACCTACTAGTGGAAAATGTGACAATGACAGCGATGGATACCTATTCATTTGATTATGTTATTCTCTCTATTGTTAATATTTCTTAAACAATTATATACGTAATCTATCTTCGAATATTGTTAACTAACCCAGTACTATACTATCGTCCGAGCTTGTATACGAAGAAATTAAAAACCATTGATTAGCTCAGCTCTATCACAGCAACGACAGATACGACAACAACGGCGACCTCATCATCACTGTGTCGTTTTACAGCACGGAGATTTTAATGAAGAAATAGAGTCTTGATTTAAAACAAGAAACGGCAACGGTTGTAATTTCACCCACGGCGCGTGTGTCGTACACTGCATGCAGTGACGGAGGGACAGGCTTAGAGCCGTGTGACGACGTTCTGAGGGGAGATTCAGCTCTCTACTGTGCTGTATCTCACCTGATTCTACCAGTAAAAGCACACGAGTTCAATACGCAATAAAATCAAGACTCTTGCAGAGTATACGCCGTGGAAGCGAGTCCGTTCCTTGGGGCTTGCTATGCACAAGCAACTCTGCAACCACCACGGTGCATTTTGATTCCTTCTATATCAGCGGATAACGCTGGAACTTCCGTGGACGGACGCGCAACGCACGTCGTCGACTTCCGTAGCGAGAGCGCCGTCGGTGACCATCGAGAATGGGTAGGTGTACAATTGGGGTTTCATTTAATTTTATGGATAATTGCAATTTTCTGACGACAAAACAAAAAATCCCAAACAAACCTGGCGGGGTGTCGATTTACAAATCTCGACTACCCCGGGTTTGTTTTGTCGCTAGTGTGTAAATACCTAACTAGGATTTGATTGAGAATGTGGTAAAAGGTTGGTGATAATATTTAACCTCGGTTCGCTGCGACGAGCAAAGGTTACTGTGTTTGGATAGAGATGAAATGAATGTAGCTCGACCAATGTCAATTTTATAAGCTACCCCTTCCCCAACTGTCACGCGAAACTCAGTAAATATTGACCGGCCATGCTGCATTGAGATTGACTTATTCCATACGCTGGACACATCGCTGCCAACACTAAGAACAAATTTGGCTTTTGGGGGAAAATGAAAGAATGTTTTGCCTCTCTAATCATGCGAGAAGTGCTCAAATGAGAGTTATGGCTTATAGCTGTGCGTTCTTCGAATGGTCGCTTCTCTAAGAAAATTGACATTAAATTTTCCAGTATTTGTTTTAGCGAAGGCTCACGCTGTGTCTAAGATACCGAGGGGTCGAGCTATACAAATGCTACGTGATGACAAGACGGCGAAGCTAAATACATTACACGGCATTTCGATACTGGCTAAAGCCCTAAATATTATGGTAAAATATGGAAACATGTCATTCAGCAGGTTCCGACTTCACTTTCCATTCCTCGGATCTTGTGTTTGCATTCGGAATCATTCGGGCGAACTTCCGCTAACTCGTTAATAGCAAACATGTCTCCCGGATCAATACCATTAATTACTTCTTTCATGCCACACAAAGGAGCAAAGTGACACTTATGGCTAAACAATAATGTTTGTCAGGTATGATATCCATTATGATATTAATAATATCCATTTTTTTTACCTATGTTATAATTATTATATTATCCAAGTAGTATCTAAACAGTTTCAACTCCTCCACAGATAAGACCGCTAACATAAAATCATCTAATCATTACTCTATATCCACCTGTGTTTGCTTTATTGCTATTCGTTGCGTAGAGTCTTGTGTTAAAACGACACGAAAGCTCAGATCAATTGGACTCGTTAAATCTTTTCTTTTTTTAATGTTTAAAAAAAAAACCACAAAACAAATTCTTCCTGAAGTCTCCATCCCACAAGTCAATAAGATGTCGACTGGCGGTAGAAGACAGTATGACACAGTCACAGAGAGGCCCGTTCACACCTTTGCCTTTGCTGTAGTCCCAACCTGCTCAGGACGCGATTGGATCACTCCGTAAGATTTACAAGCCCACAACAGACACTCACCTGGCTCTGCGCACCGCGTACAGCGGGGAGGGAGGGAGCTCGAGATACAGAGAGAGTGAGAGTGAGCGAAAGGGGAGTCAGCTTGCGTCTTTGCATTCATATATTTGTTTTGAGGACACGATTGATGCAGCGAGGCTACCCTGAGAGTAGCGGCTTACGCGATCGTGGCGAGAAACAAAACTCCGGTGTAGCGCTAAAGCAAGGGCTGCGGACCCCCCATATGCCTCGCGATCAGACAGTGGGACTTTTAATGACGGGAGGACGGAGCACACGGGCTCGCTCTCTCTCTAGTTCTCAGTATAGGTGAAGTTGCAGGTTTTTTTTTGTCATTTGAACAAACTCTCTCCAATTATCTGACATGTACAAAGGGAGATTATTACCATAAATAAAGCGTGTCTCCGTGGCTTCTCTGAATGGGCGATTTGCTGAGCTTGGTGGCCATAAATTGTACTATAATTCGGAAGGATACATTCCTCGCAATTTGACAGCGGATTCAGTTACTGGTGATATCAGGCCTGCCTTTTGTATATACACGGCGGTGTGTACTCCTGTGTTATGACTCAGAGCACCAGGATGAGAAGATTCAGAGTTGGAGAAAAGTTTGCTTTTTAAAGAAGATGTGTTAGCTGTCTTTCTTGCTTTGGAGTCCAGCCTCCCTGGAGCGAGTTCGGACACCGAGTGGCGTTAGAGCACTGGACACCACCTCTGCCCCTCGTTACGTAACACCAGCCGAGAGTGAGGGGGAACCCATTCGGGGGGTCTAACAAAGCCACCTCGCAGCTCATTGGAAGCTGTCTCGGCGTGAAAGGAACGCATTTTGATATGGACAGACCGGACAATATGTTTTTATTTGCACGTGAATACTTTATCGCAGCAGCAAACTCTCTCATGTATTACACTTGCCCCTTGCCTGGAGAAGATTCGCTTGCAGGACACTTGTAATTTGACCGACGGATCAAAGCCAATCAAAAGTCTTCTCACAATTCCATTATGATAATTGCACCCGGCATTATTTGATAGTTGATAATCATAATTGGAGCATGCGCACGAAGGGTCCGACTATATAAACCGGAATAAGACAACTGAGCAAGTTTTGTCACTGGGCCGAGAGGACACTGTCGAGGAATATGTCCAGGCGTAAGCAATCAAATCCACGCCATTTGGACTCGGAGTTGGAGATAGCCCTTCTCGAAAATGGTAAGTCGATTTTTTTTAAAACTTTGTGTCATTGATTGTTGATACGGTCTTTCTCGCCGCTGTGTTGGAGACCTGTGCACGTGCACAGCGCTTCACATGACACATGTGATACTACCCGCACAGCTGACGAACTGTCAACAACGCTTCAAATTCCCGCCATACACTGACTGTCAGATTATGTCGTCTGCTGAGAACACTGATTCTGTCAGTCTATCCTGTCAACTTATACTGTTGGGAGTACATACGGAGTATAAGTCAACCCCGCGATGGAAAGAAATTGTGTCGGGGGAGAAAAAAAAATCACAACAATTGTTTTGGTCACTGACAATTTTTATGAAGAAGGATGTTGACATGTAATTGTAATACTATGATTTAAATGTAAACAACAGACAGTTACTTGTCTATATTAATATACTATTCACTGTACATTTACCAAAGTATACATACATCAACGTATACGAGTAGCCTAGATGATTGAACTCTAAACATACGCAAAGCATTGATATTTATGATTTTTTTTTTTACCTTTTAAAGAACTCGATTATATTTTTATCTTCTAATCAACATAGTAGGTACTTATTTATTTTAATTGAGCACGTCGTGGTCTGTTATGAACAGTCGTTGTATTTAGTTGAGTGTCTAAGCATACCACACGGTGAGAAGATAAATAGGTGTTGTAATCGAGAGGTTTTACATGGTATATAGGCTTGAAGGTGCTTGAAGAAGATTCGCAGCGAACAATGCATGAACGAGTATACCGGTATATTCATAAATATGCCAATCCAGCGAACACCACTATTATACAGCAACACTACAGTTAGCTCGGGTGTGATTTCATATAATTTTTGTCTATCAGAACAGAACAAAAACTTGAAATCAAATATCTGACGTGTTAAATTTATGACTCGGGGCTATTCAAACAAATGTGTCATATTTCATCTGAGGCATAACTTTAGAGGTAATTTTATTTAAAATAAGTGGTCTGTTTCATTGTGGTTGTATATGTGGGATGGGTATTATATGTCCTGTCAGTCTATAAGCATACAAAATTTGTTTATTGTGGACATTATAATAGACGGGTATAATCTACGTGTGTAGTCGGCGAATATAATAATATAAGTTGGCCACTCGCATTATGATTGGAGTAACCTGTAAATATTTCAGATTTATTTGATAAAAGGAAAACGGTCATGCGTGACATTCCTTGGGTGTTGTGTAACACCTATAGTCATGTCAAGATGATTACACAACAGCAATTATAAAAGTCCATTTTCATGTCGGTGAAAAAACAATTTGTTGGTAGGGATCGAAATTAAACAGAAGTGTTGCAAACACAATAGTCATTGAAAGTCACTCGCCGGAACGAGGCTGTTGTAGAAACAAGTAAAAATTGCTTTCTATAGTTTAATTGTCTCACGGGCCGTGCCTTTCATTTCTTGTGTAAACAATCGTTTGGGAAGTAATGTAACAGTTAAGAAAATACCCACTGCTTACGTTTTCGCACGTAACAAAAGGATACGGGTAAAAATCGACTAGCTAAAACCGTGGCATATTTTTTCTCTCTCATTCTATGTAGAATCAGCTGGCTTGCATTCCTATGTACATGCTAAAGTGTCATACGTTGGCATTACGATATTCTCTACCCCCAAATCAAACAGATGCTATTATAAATCATAAAACTGTGGAGGCATCGCTATCGGATATCTTTAGAAAAACTTCTATCCACATGTCAAAACAATCTTCACTTCTCTCTGATAAGGGCTCGAAACACAAAAGCATGTCTTCCCACCAAAATGGCGAGTTTTCTATTCGTGATACCTCGGTAGTTGTGTGATAAATGATAGGGTTATTTGTAACTTTTCCTTATATTTGTTGTCAAGAAGGTTTATAGATAACTTGGACTGGTGATGTATGATATCGCGTTTTGAGTATCCCTGTTACGTACTGATAATAGTCAATAGGCCAACAACAAGGAATTGATATGAAGAATTTGTTGCATAAAATATTACAAGATAACTAAACTTATTGAGTAAACTATATAGCTTTTAATAAAAATATCAAGTGTTGAAGAAATATATTTTTAAGGACTAAAAAAATAGGTTTTTAAGATTGATATCATTTAAAAATAAAACATGTTGAATTTATATAACTTATATTTTGTCATTAGCTTTCTGATTTATATATTTATATACACAATGATTGCATTGGTTTACTGAATTTTGCAATTGTATTCCATGATCTGTTATGGAATGAAACTGAATTTAAATATAAGTTTCTGAATAATAAACTATATTTTCATAATTGTAAATCAGAACCAAATATTTGTTTGGGGTGAGGTGTGTGTTGGGTGTAGTTGGACACATTTTATTCCTAGTTCTTACCACCCTCAAAGAAATACTGGTCCATACCATTGTGGAAATTCACTTATCTGCTTCATATCTGGGTAAGCCATCAGTTGATACTATCAATTTTTTTCACCAGATTTTGATTTCATCTCTGATATGCTTGAAAGAATTCTCTGATATGCATGATTCCAATTCTTTTTGGTTCCAGCATATAATAGAATCTTCTAGAGAGAAAATATGATGATATTCCACTGATTACTTTAGGCATCGTTTGTTTCTAGGTTTTAGATGCTAGGTGTCAATAAGTAACACATAAAAGATGAAGAAAATATAAAATTGTATGAAGATTATATATAAAAACATAATGCTATAATAGCAATACTCTAATAATAATTATTTCTAATATATATTTAGGTTATTATGTCTGGTTTTATTTAAAGAATTTCCCTTTGTACAGGTTTCTCTATTGAACATGGCCATAATACTTTTCTAAATTACATATTCTTTCTAAATTACTTCTTCCTTTGAAATACTGTGCTTATAAGAAACCAAGGTAATTTCTGTTCAATTATTAATGGACATCTTGGGTAGTTGATAATATTTTTATTCTTCCCTCAAAGAAACGCACGTTATTGGTATCTATTATTAAGCAAGGTGTATTTCCTGACATTGGCAAACAATAATTAATAAAGTGAAAATGGGACATGAAGCTGGATCAAATTGCACATACAATTAATTATTGATTGAATTCGCTGGTCTTAATTAACACCTGAGTAATCTTATTAGAAACATATTTGTTGTGTTTTCTCTTCTTGGAATCGATGGGCAATACTTTGTGATAGGGTAGTCAATAGAATAAGCCTTTATGAAGAAGTTAGAATTTACTGATGTGCTTTATAATATGCAACAGCTATGGAATATCAAATGAGATATTTTTGTAGGGATCTCAAATCAATGGAAAATGCTTTTAAAATGAGTTCAATAAAATTACATTGTTGATGCTTCTCAAAAATTAAAAATTACCTTTTAAAACAATATTTTTTAGTATGTTTTGAAACCTATTGTTAGAGAAAGTCAAACACGTTTGTTTGATTCTGTTGTTCTTCTGGATATCTGATATCATCTGACATGATGACCCTGCATTAGACACTGCTATTAATGGTCAAGAACAGCTGGATAGAAATGGACAAATTTGACACAGTCTAGCGTTTAGTACTCTAGGACACCTGACCAGAGCTGTTAGCTGTGATGAAGGAGAAATTACCTTGTTGAACAAGTTTGAAGAAAATAATGAAAATAGCTAGGGGAAACTTGATTTTCTGTGAGGTCAGGTATTGCCTTTGGGACAATTGGCCTGCCTTGAGCTTCTTGCCTTTTAATTATTTAGAGACAGGGAATTAGGCCATGTAATGTAGGCTTTGATGTGTTTACATGAGTAAATTGAGGTCAGTCGAGAAATGTAGATTGTTTTAGAAATACACATTCAAAGCATTAGTTAATTCTTATATTAAAAAAAATATTATTGACAGTTTATATACTTTAGATGGAATACTTAATTTGGAGAAGTAGGTGATATAAAGTTTGTTGTTTTGTTTTTATGTAATGTATTACAAAGCCATACTTTATGTTGGCATTATTAGGACTGTCGAATACAAACCATTACTGTAGTTCATTCTAAAAATGGAAAGAAATGCTGTTCTAAAAATGGAAAGATTGTCAATCGTTAGAAATTGATCTGTGTTTTTTTTAAATTCCTAAACATATGCTCCTCACACGGAATTGATGCTTCAGCTACTGGTGCAGTAACATGTTAAATAAATCCTTGCCATATTTGGTCATTGTACCCATTTTCAGACAAGTAGGTATATATTTGTTTACATGATAGTGCAGTAAATCTCTTAACAAAGATTTGCTTAATGACAATTGCCTAATATTTAGGTGAGGAATTACTTAGAGTTTCCCAGTTTCTTGCTGTTTAAGTTGGTGACTTCCTCCAAAATGTGGGCACAGGTTTGAACAATGTTAAAAGGTCATCTTCTTAACTATCTTAACGTATCTTAACCAAGAACACCAAGCAGTTAAACAAACTCATCGTTATTGCACTACAATTGTAGAATCATCCATCTGTTTCTATCTGCTGTACTAATAAAAATATATCTTAAATAAAAGTAGTTATTGGTTAATGGTGAATGCAAAATCAAAATAATAATAAAGACAAAATATTTTTAAAATGGTTACTATGGATTGTAGTTTAGTGAATATGTCAGATTCTTGTTTTATGTTCAGTTTTGGTTATTAAAGGACATACATTATTTACAGTAACATGAGTAATGCTTTTGTGTCATTCAGTGTGTGAAATACTGTATTGAATTCTATATCATATTCATATTAATTAGAGAGGTGCACTATCTTATTTATGCTTTAACGACTGAACTGACAATACAGAAAACTAGGAAATTTCATATTGATGATAAATGGGTTAATGTATTGATATGTTGATTCAATGGTTGTGAATGTTAAATATAATATTTTATATTGCACTTCTATGTAGTACTGTTAACAGCACATTCACATATCTTTATTAATTTGTGGATAGCAATTATGTGATTACTGTATGCATATTTTAAAGATTAATATTTAGTCAATATTTATGATTTGTATTTGTAATAATATATAAGATGTAGCACTATTGTAAAATAATTTATTATGGAAAAAATGTAATCTCACAAATAAAAATGGTAATAACATAAATGAAAAAAATGATGTCATAGATAATGTATCACTTGTAAACAAGTATATATGCAATTTGGATGTCCACCTTTATTTTCGCTTTTAACCCCAAATCTTCCTTCCCATCCCCCTAAGTGCCTTTTCATGATAAGCATATTTCCAGGAGATGTTGCTACTATATCAGGGTGAGTTTAATAGAGTTAATCTGTCATATTAAAGCTGGTATCCCTGTTTGAGTTTAACAAGAAAATGACAACCGGAGAGGTTATCACCTCTGATAAAATATGGGGAGGGGTTGTGGTGTGGGGTGGGAATGGGATTGGGGGGGGGGGGGAGATGTTCTCTCCATTTAACCTCTTGCTTTTACCTGTGCTCTAAACTTGGAGATATTGTCAGTCTGGCAGTATCAGGTGAGAATTCCAGGAAGGGGGGGGGGGGGCCTGGTTGACCCCTCCCCACCCCCCCCCCCCCCCACTTCTCTGTAAATCTGGGTATGCACAGACATCAACCCGGGTATGCAGGGCCGATGTTTGATTGTATTAATTACCCCGTGATGACCAAGCTAATCGCTGAGGATTGGATACTTTGTTTAAGCCTGTTAGTCCGCTTGTGTTTAGCGACAGGCGATCAGCTGATTGTGAGTGAATGATTGATTGATCACCTGATCGCCCTACAGCTACCTGCCAGGTGAAATGGACAAGCGCCAATCAGCGGGTGCTAAGGAGGTGGCCGAGAGGGAGAGGGAGATAGGGAGGAAGAGAGAGAGATGGAGAGAGAGGGACAGGGAAAGAGAGAAGATTGTGAGAGAGAGTGAGGGAGGGAAGAGAGAGGCAGGGAGAAAGAGAGTGAGGGAGAAAGAGAGGGAGGGAGAAAGAGAGTGAGGGAGAAAGAGAGGGAGGGAGAAAGAGAGGGAGGGAGAAAGAGAGTGAGGGAAGAGAGAGGCAGGGAGAAAGAGGGAAAGAAGGGGAGAGAGAGGCAGGGAGAAAGAGAGGGAGGGAGAGAAAGAAGGAAGGAGAAAGAGGGAAAGAGAGAGGGAGAGTAACTGAGACATGACTTGTGTTGGGGGCCCCCGGGGTGGATGTTGGTGGTGGGAGAGTGAAGTTGATGAAGCATGACCAGGATCACCCACCCCACCATACTGGTTCAAGTCTAAGTAATAACAACAGGTAGGCCGTATCGGAGGTAGGGGGAACAATACAATCTGCTTGACTAAAGGTAATCATTTAGAAATTAACTGTTGAGGTGGGCATTTAATTGCAGATTTTTGTAGTAATTTGGATAATAATATTAAAAGTACATACCTATAGTACTGTGGTCATATAAATGATTATAATAATATAAACATTATTTATTTGGATATATTTTCATGTTTGGTGTACCATGTTGTAAATTCCATTATCAATTCTATTCGGAAAAAAGATATGACCATAAGCTATTTTGGAACACCATAGAAATGTATGTCTAAGTAATATTGTATCATGAATGTTACCTGTTAATATGATGTTGTTTCTTTTACATGCAAACCTTCAATAATTAGATTTTACAGCATGATGCAATTGTCAATTGAATATTTTAAGGAGACATTATTTGTGGTAGTGTAACATTTAATAGTAGTAATGACTTACTACAAATATTTCCCAATGCCTAATGTAATAAAGGAGGATAGGATTGCCTTGTTGACTTACGAGATCAAACAAATTAAGGTGTTTAATCATATATAACTCACAAACATTAAAATAAAAGGAAAATACCATTAGTTCAAGGGCAGTTAGAAGGATGTTGTTCCAACTGTAGACTTTGTAAATGGTATAGTTCTTTAATGTAAACTACTAAAAGGTCAAAACAAACATACATTGACTCACTATGTATAATTATTTCACATAATTTAATACATTTTAAAAACAAGAAAGGTATTTTTACAATTATTACTTCCAGGAAAACATTATTAAGTAATTTGGCAAAGATTTTGCAAAGTAACGTATATTGCAAGGATCTGAAGAAAGGAAGCTATTGCGCTCCATTGGAATCTGGATTGTTATGCAGAACACGTGATTTCTTCATTGGAGTCAGACCCAGACTGATCAATATACAGCCAAAATGTAACAGTGGAGTACTCTACTCTAGATTCCTGGTCCTTGTGTAAGGCAATCCACAGATAGTGAAATGTATTGTATACTGTAGTGCACACTGGTACACTAGACTCTAAGCCTGTATGGAGGGTTGTAGACTACTGTCAGATAATAATAATATTTATGACAATAAGTACAATTTATTATGATATATTTCCTATGAAATGAGGAGTTTTTAACCTTCTCTTTCCTGTATGCAACTGCACATGCCTAACTGAGCAATGTTTCTGATTCATTTATCAGGGTCAAAGTTAATATTTAAATATCTAAATTCAATTATCTACATTACAATACTATGTCATAAATACAATTTAATAGTTATCAAGCTGCAAATATGAACAGTATTTTTCTGAATGTAGATCTAGTACAGTAGGAAAATAATGCATTTTTCGGTCTTTCATTAATATTATTATTATTTATTAATTTTGATTTAGGGTTTTAATTTTTGTCTTATAACATATCAAGATTTAGGTGAATATTCTGCCACTTAAATCTTGAGCTCTTATCGGGAATATAGATTGACAAAACTGCCTTCCTCGCACTGGGGAGTTAAACGGGTTTGATATGATGTATGATATTAATAACGATATGTTTTATTGGGCCACCTGCAGGACTTTGAATCATAGCTTGTTGGAACATTGATATACTCGAGTCGTGTTCGGTAATGAAATATCCCATATACTACCCTAGGAACAGATTAATATACTTCAAAGGTAAGGCCATCACAAGAGAACCTTGTTGTGTATCGACCAAATTTATATTTATTTTAAAAATACATTTTTAATAAATCATAACTGTATTTGATCCTATGAACTCACTGAAGTCATGGCACACCCAGTTATGGAATAATGATATAGAATATTTACTTTATGATCTCATAATTTGAATGTTTAAACTTTAATATTTGCAAAAGTGATTTAATATGACAATGTGCTTCATTTACAAAAACCCAACCTTTTTTAACCATTGACTTTTCTAAAAGTATGCTTTTGGCATGTATTAATTGACTTTTCTAAATGTATACTTTTTGGCATGCATTAATCTTAATGCATTACTGGTCTTTTTTAAAGGCACACATACTGAATGCAATGAGTAATTTAAAAGGTAATTTGTCAATTATAAGCAGTTGGTGGGAATTGCACTGATCCATTTAAAAGACAACATTTTATCATCACTGCAATGCTATTCTACCTAGCCTATAGTTTTAGTCATTAGTGAGGTACTTTGGAAATATTACTTTGGTACATGGTATGCTCATGTCAAAGGTCAAGGTCATTGACAGTTATTAACGGTCAAGGTTATTGCTTGTCACAGTGTCATGCTACTGGTGGTCTCTCAGAACCACTGTTTTGTGAACATATTTTGTCTGTGTTATTTTATTCCAATGTCCCAATGCCAATGGTGGCTTGTTGGGTACATTAATAAAAGGTCAAGTTCATAAGGTCATACATGTAAATAAAATGGAATAGGTCAAGGTCATTTAGGTGGTTAGGTATTTGTGTTACCTCCCACAAATATAAATCACAAACTGGTTGTAGGTTTGTGACCATAGTCTGATTGGTTATCAGTTGTGTCATTCTTTCCAGAAAAACATTCAACAGTATGCTCTTCTGGACTCTCTCAATATCTATGGAGATGATGTTACTCTGTGCTCATCATCACTAGTAGAAGACTTTCAACAGTGTTGTCCGTATTAATGTGAAATCCTGATTACTATATGGCTTGCTCCTACACAGATGATAATAACAAGCATATGAATTATCTGGTAATAAATAATTGGATCACTTTTCTCTATTTTGCTCCGCCACTCCATAATTCACTCACACTCACTCACTCTATTTCGCTCACCCACCATCTGTATTCAGTCATAATGTCACATCTGTGTTACATAGATATATAATATATATAATATAATTTAATAAAACAGGACCACTGCCAATCCTGGAGTTCGAACCCGTGTTGCTGGATTGCGAGTCTAACGCTCTACCGACTGAGTCAAAGGGGTAACCCCATTGGCCGAGACCAGTAGGAGCATCTTATATCACACCCGGCTACAGATATATAAATGCCGACCATTACGACACAAACAAAGTAGCAGTCCAATTCCTAAGGTGTTTGCTAGGTATAAATATCCCAACAAATAAAACATTGATGATTTAATTACTTTCTCACAATAGAATTTGAAAATAAACATTTGCGCGCCAATGAGTAACTGTATACGCAGCTAGGGGAATACATACAGAATGAGGATTATCCGAGGTTTGTAATTCACTCAAGGCTTTCCTGCCGACTGTATGCCTGCCAAAGTATTATTCATACTGTTGGGTCAAATATTTGTTTTTCATACCCGACAATGGGCAAAACTTAATTGTTTGTCAAATTATATGCGGGTAGGGGGTAAGGGGAGTTGTGCTGGGGTGGAGGGTTGGTTCGGTGGTGTCGGTTGGGACAATACAGAGTCGTATATTACTCAATTTGTCTACGAAGGGCATGGAACACAGAATACATGTTGGGCATGAGATTAGCAATGCAGAAACATGCATGAACCGTCTCTCTGGTCTCGTAGCCTGCCACAGAAGTGAGTCCATTGTTAGGACAAAAAGCCTTTGAAAAGACTGGGGTCATTGATTGCAAATATGAAGCATCTAATTATTGGGTGTGCGTGAATAGGCAGACATGATATAGGGCTGGCATTTCATTTAGTTTTGTTAAGACAGGATATATTATTGTATACACTCTTGCCTCGGGGCACTGACAAATTTCAGGTTATGTAAGATTTACTAAGTAAAATGAAGGAAAGGTAGGATTTGAGTGTGGAGTAGGGGTGGTAGTGGATGGGTGGAGGGTGGGGGGGTGGTTCGGGCAGTGGGATGTGAAGGCATGAATCCACTATACTAACAAGTTAAGCCTGGTTTAATGTCCATCCATTATTTGGGAATAAAAACCCTCATTTCATATTTGTTCACAGTCCGGTATGGTTTTATGGCTAAATGGGACTCCCCCTTTTGTCCAGCGTTAAGAAATCCATTTTCTTTCACCTGCGGCACAATAGGTGGCCCCCCATCCACTACCAAGTAAATATGTAGCAATGGTGTAACCGACAATGGGAATTATGTAATATCCCGGACTATTGTGGGACCTTCTCTGTTACAATGGGTTCTTGGCAGCTTTTGCTACACTGTAATTTAATAAATATATCTAACAGAGCATCAAGTTTCTCCCAAGATTTCAATGGCCCCAGGGGCGTTGGAGTTATGTCCAAACTGACCAAGTGTATCTGCAGTTACAGAATTCCCAAGCTTGATTTGATGTCCATTATACCTGTGGACTGCACACCTCGAAGATTTTCAATGGACCGATATTTTGCGGTCAGACATATACACATATATTTATTATACCTGGGAGGTTTACCCGGGTCTTCTAGAAGTGATGTAATTATTATTTGTGCAAGTAGATGGAACTGTGGTTTGGGGTGTAAATTATGTAATTCCATTTATGGATGTTCCAATTGTCCTATTTCAGAATGACAAGGAATGCAGAATGATGGATACTTTGTTGATTTAAAAATAATAAGACAAAAAGAAAATTGTGGGGTATTTGCATGGTGTAATGGATAGATTATTTTGTACAGCTGTTGAAATTTAAGATAGGATCTTCATGGAATATGTTTAACATTGTTGCTGTTGAAAGCAACTGAAGATGCCCAATTTTGATTGGTCCAGCAGAAAATAAGTTAACTTTGATATTCTCATTTACAATTACCATACTAATTAGCAGTGAGCAAATTTGAGAATGAACAGTCGTCATAGCAATGGATATGATTCAGCGATCCTCAAATATTTGTCGCATGTGCCTCTGCTTCCGAAAGCGGTACATCAATACAGAGATTAGCAATACAAATTTTCCCATTGAATTAAAAAAAAAAAACACCCATTTTTACTGCTCAAATTTCATTTTAAAGTATTGCATCATCAGTATCCATAGCAACATCACATGCTTTTTTTTTTAACGCTCTCAAAAATCCAAACATAACTAGATCTAGAAATATTGAGACATTTTTCTGCAAGATACTGTGGAAATAGAAGTATTTTTTTCCCATTGATGGACATGTCTTGCTGAGAGAGAGCGGTTCAAGATACTGTAGTATTTAGATTATCAGATTAACTCAGATTTGAGGAATTTAATGAGAACTTAATATATCGAGACTATTCTCTTTGCTCATTATCAGACCAGTGGGATTTGTGGGGATTGGGGGGCTGGGTGAAATGGGGGGGGGGGGGGGGTATGGGGGTGTTTTTAAATTCGGTGGTAAGGGTGGGGGGTTAATATGCCAATTGGGAGAGTTGTATAATTTCCTCCAGTTTGTTAAAATTAGACGGATATTTGAAACAGCGATTTCAGGGTGTGTGGTCTGTGGCTTGCATCTGATCAAACATGCACAATTTCAATTTGAGAAGGCGCAGAGAAATTTGATAGATTGTATACACTATATATAAATATTGTTTTCTGTTTCGCGTCTCAGCTGATTGCAAAAAACATCCATCCTTTCCTCGACTTCTCATTCTGCGACTTGGCAGGGAATTGCTCCGAGTAAGCTCCAGGAAAATTGCTTTAGTTTAAAAGTAATTTAAACAACAGGCTGACGAAAGAGACAAATCATCAAACATATATAGCTCTGCAGTGTGAGGGGAGGAGAGGGGGGGGAGGGAGGAGAGGGAGGGGGGCGAGTAATTCGAAGAAGAAGAAAAATCTTTGCTCGGTATCAAGTCGCTGGAATATTGTTGAGCATCTTTCAGCTGTTGGTGTCCTTAACGTCCTTACGTCCTTAACTATGCAGGGGAAGCTGGGCAATTGGGGCTCATTCCGCTGATGAAATATCACACCGTTTCCCCACATATATATCTGGCTAATTTTGTACCAATTCCAGATGAGCGCAAATGTTTATCAAAATTACAATAGACCAGCGATAAACTGTGTTTTTTCAAGAGCAGATGGATGGAGAGAATATTAGAAAATTAACCTGGTAATGCAATGCACCTGGCAGACGTAGCTTATTACTGGCTATTGTATTCCTTACAATTGGGTTAATGCTGTTTATTTATAGAAGATCCTGTCTCAAAAACAGTAACCCAATTTAGTTTTTCTCGTATTGTTTTCTTGCATTTTCTTTCTCTCTCTCTCTCGTCGCAAATGGGTGAAAGATTCCCGCAGCGACATTAAACTCCATATTCACTCACTCACTCTCTCTCTCTCTTTCTCTTTCTCTGTATCTCTCTTTCTTTCTTTCTTTCACTCTCTCTATCTCTGTCTGTCTCAATCTCTCTCTCTCTCTCTCTCTCTCTCTCTCTCTCTCTCTCTCTCTCTCTCTCTCTCTCTCTCTCTCTC
>JAVCKZ010000001.1:0-12294 GCA_034780755.1 Lepetodrilus elevatus | reverse complement strand
CATCACAGTATGAATGCAATGTTTTGGGGTCACGTGAACCAATCAGATTGTCGGATTGACAATAGATTTATTTATATACTCGTAAAACGGAAGATGTATATTTCGAGTAATTTCTTTCTTTGAATTCTTTAGACCAGTATTTGAATTATATTTGCTTTAATTCTTTACACCCGTATGGAATGGTGGACAAATATTTGAGTAATACTGCTGGTAAATTAATAAAAGTGAACACTTAGCCTCTTTCAGAAAAGCAATGGCACTACACAACAAAAAGTATTTATTCTGTCACTTCAAGCTTTCAGTTTGTTCTCAAGTTAATTCAGATTTATTTTCAATGGTATTTTCTGATACTGTGAGTTTACAGGCAGTTTCTTTGAAGATGAAATCTACTAATACTTGTAGAAAGAACTACTTACAAATTTAGGAATTTATTAGCAATAACTTTCATGGCTTAATCGTCGCATATACTGGTACGGTAGGTGAAAGATTCCAGCTGTGGCATAAAACACTAATTTCATGGTGTCTATTTGCATTTACGTAAGAAAAATATTGTTTTACACTTAAAAGATTCCAACACTAAATGTGTTGATTCTAAGAATTTAAGAAGTTAATGTTTAGCCTCGGTAATGCTTTTTTTTTTAAAGGAATTTAGGTTTTTAGTATGCTCTGAAACTGGTCACTATTGTATAGTTTTACTACAATTTACATGGGTATGAAGTGTTATTTGAGCACATTAACTTTATGTTGTTATACTAATCTCTCATAAATAGATACTTTTATGTGAATCTAATGAATCTGTAAATTATATTTTGACCTTTATTAAAGTTTAATTTCTCTATTAAATTTCAACAATTTCTGATTTCATAATTTTATATTAAATATTATTAGAAATCGGGGAGTTTTCAAATTATATCCCATAAATGAACATCTCCCTGATTTCAGTATCTGAATCGAAATGTTTAAGCTTGCGTTGTGCAAGGTTTGTTAAAACTTTAACATTGTTATGTTAGAAGTTAGATTGCATGACTAATTGCGTGTGTGTTTGCTGTTTGACATTTTCCAGGAAGTACAAGCATTATGAAGCTGAAGTTAGCAATCTAACCACAAACATTAGATCGTTTGAAATTAGTGAAGAACAGGTAAGATTATCTATTAAGTGATGGCTTGCACTTTTCCCCCTATGATGCATTGGTCGTTGGTGCATCAGTCCCTATATTGCTGTCAGCCAGTCAACCTTGGTCAGTGCTTGCTGAATATAAAAAAAAATGTTTGAAATCGGCATGCTAAATGGCGAAAAAGAAACAAAAATGCTTTAGATTTTATTTTTTTCCCACCGATTATTGGCATCTTCTGTTCAATTTCACCTGCGTTTTTTACTTTGGTTGTTTGCATCCGTTCCGATCAATTTTGGGGCCATTGCAGCGAGACGGGCGCCAACGTCGGCTGCAGCAGGATGGATATAGTTAACGTCTTCGGCCCGCCAGCCAATCGGATTGTTCGAATACTACTTGTCGGCAGCCACCCCTAGGTATAGGCTGCACCAGTATAGGGACTGAACGCGGTCTGCCTGTGTTTTAGCTGGAGGTGGGAACAGACTGCAAACCACCCTAGCTCACTGTTTTGTTGGACCAGGCTGGGTTTGAGTGTTGCCCGCTGTGTGACCCATGACTTCGTGATCAGTTGGTCGCATGTCTCTGGTCTGCGCTCCCACCAAAACATCCATCTCATTTTCTCTCTCCCTCGTACATTCATACGTGCGTCCCTCGTTTCCCGAAACCCCCATTTCCCCCCTTTCAACTCCCGTGTTGGCGCGTCGTCTGTTGATGTCCGCCATGCGTAGAGACACTCACCCATCATCTAACACACCCAGTAACAAGCCCTCTTTTTTTTATCCCGTTCCAGCAAAATTTATGACCTTGACGAGGAGCTTCACATAGTGGGTAACAATTTCAAAACCATCCAGGTCCAACTCGACCAGGTAAGCTGAGCTAGGGCTGGTGTCATGGAGGCAGCTTGCTATCTCCCTCTAACGTTGCAAATCTGTTATTTCAGGAAGATTCTCGAGCTTGAGGAAGAGTTGAAGGTTGTGGGCAACAATATGAAATCACTGGAAATCAGTGAACAAGAGGTATCACCATAGTTGCATGGTGTCCAAAAGTCTGCCTGCTTGTCAGGCCTCAAACGCATGCGTTTCCGTACCAACGAGTGCTAGATTATCTGCTAACCGCAGTCAAATCCAGAAACTGCTACGTCACTCATCCCGTCTTTATGTCAGCTCCCGACAGTGGTTTTGGCAGTCGTTTTTTTTTCTTTCGATCGATCGAGTTCCTTATTCAGTTGCCTGTAGTTTTTCATACAATCGCCTAGTGTCTGGTGTGCACTCTCAGCAAGGGAGGGCCCATTGTTTTAGTTTGGTTATGAACTGCATGGGTAGAAGCTTCACCCGAGGATTAACTTGGAGGCAGTCGTCACAAGGTCTCTCAGATAGTATAGACCGTGTCCCTACTAACTCGGTGAAATACCCCCCACCCAGATTTGCTGTGCTGAGGATGGAAGGCGCCAACGGTTATGCCAGAGACATTGATTTGGCTTTTTTTATATTGTTTCAGTTTTAATTCTTTTATGATTATTTCAGTTTCGTTTTTTGTTACGATTATTTTAGTTGCCATTTTTTAATGATTATTTCAGTGGCCACATGTTCTAATGGAACTCCCTTGTTTTGCAAGGTACCACAAGTTCCAATAGGACTGCTGTTTTTTTAGGCTTCCATGCTTTCTGATGGGACTGCTTTCTTGGAAATATTGCCAAGCATTCTCATTGGACGTGAAAGTCACCATTCATTTTTATAGAATTGCTATCTTGTAAATCACCAAGCAGTCTAATTGGATTGCTGTTTTGTGAGAAAACAATGATCCTGGAAAGAGAAATTGCTGGGGTTTTGAAGAGGATCTTCAGAGGCCATTTTTGTCTGGCTGGTTGAACATACAGGCACACAGACACTAGGACGAACGGAGGAAATCTTTACAAATTTTATTTTATATTTTTATTTTTTATTTGGGTAGATACCAGTTGACTGCAAAGAAAGCAACTGTTTATAACCTTAAGATTTTGCATGCTAGCTGTGTCAACTATTTTGACATTTTAACTGAAATATGTGAAGATTTCCCTTACCGTAGGAACACTAACATGTAAACTTTGCCTTTTCGAAAGTCTCTCCCTTCTCGGTGTATATATTCTGTGCATGTTTGTCCAAGGTACAGACTAGGGGGGTACGACTCCCAGTCGTCTTAAAGCTATATTACATCAATGTCCAACCCTTCATAATTGTGTGGATTTCTTGGAGGCTTGTCTTAACATGCATGGACGTGCCATTTACTAACGGTAAGGCAGAATACCTGGCCATCATCGATTGTCCCCCCTTTCCTCTCTGTATTGGCCAGCATGCGTTACGATACTCAAAGAGTCTTTACGTGTTGTCTTAAGTAACACACAAACTTTCCTGACCCCTCACTAAGCTGTGGGTGTCCAGTTTTTGAGTGGTGGAGTCCGAGTGGTCCAGTCTTGGCGGGACTGCCACACACGTGTCACTAATAAAACACTGTCCTCTTGTCTGTAAGTGTCACTCACATCACCAGCTGTCTACAAATCTTCACATATTTCAATCAAAATAGTCAACACAGATATTATGTGTAAAAATCATCTTCCAAAATTTGTAAATTTTCAAAACCAAATTTATAACGATTTCCTCGGTTTGTTTACCTCCCACGTTTTGCTCAAATTATTATTTTGTCAAAGTTGGGATGGTTCCTTTTACGTCCCCCATTTGGCGAGGATTAAGTAAATTGAATGTCACATTCCAGCTATTTGCAGTTGTCATGGTTGGCAGCCGTCGAAGCTGTTTCTCTTTGAAAAAGCGAATCTTCCTTTCTTCCATTCCGAGCGAGGCTATAGTCCTGTTGCTCGGATTGGTTCATCTTGGACACCTGTTTCTCATACGAACATCTTCAGAAAGAAGAGCGCCATTTTCTCCACATAATGTTTCATGTTTTCAAGCGTGTTTGCATAAATGTTTAGATATTTAGCAGTATAATCTATATATCTATGCATTGATCAAATTATCGTTTAACAGAATATATACTCCCATTTTGTGCTATTACACGTATATATTTGTAATATTATTTATGAAAGATGTATTAACCTAATCAGTAGGCAATTGGTTTGTCAAGGATATTAAACCAATGTACCGTAATTTGAGGATGTCATTGATATTGAAAATGTATGTACAGAGCTCAATGATGTATATTTCTTTTGGGGAATTAATTGTAACTTGCTTATACTGATATTTTACCCAGTTCAGTATCTTGATAGTTAAATGGTGCAGTATCTTGATAGTTAAAGGGTGCAGTATCTTGATGGTTAAAGGGTGCAGTATCTTGATAGTTAAAGGGTGCAGTATCTTGATAGTTAAATGGTGCAGTATCTTGATAGTTAAAGGGTGCAGTATCTTGATAGTTAAATGGTGCAGTATCTTAATAATTAAATGGTGCAGTATCGTTATAGTTCAAGGGTGCTAGCACAGTGGTAGACCAGCAGACTTCTCAGCCAGAGGTCCAGAGTTTAAATGACCATGGGAATTGGGAGTACTTTATATGCTTATTAATTACTAGTATTCAAAATAAATTTACAAGCCATATACTGAGCTTTTTCCATACATTAAATTATGTAAATTAACATGTATATTATTTGTGATTTTGTAACGGTAAATTACAGAAATTTTATTTTATTTATATAAATTAATTTAAATAATCAAATAATTCTGATGTTTATCAACAGATTTGGGATGGGGAATTTCTATGATTTTTTTTTTAATTATGAAACTTTAGAAAAGGACCACAATTCTAAAAAATAATTAAATATATTTATACATATATATTATATTTTATTTATTTTTCAATGGAATTTAACAATAATGAATGGTACCGGGTAAGTGTATATATGTCGGTGATGTAAGTACGTGCATGCCACGAAGCATGTAGAAAGCCTGGTCTGAACCGATGTGTGCGCGTGTTTCAGGCATCTCAGAGGGAGGACAGCTACGAGGAGACCATTCGCGACCTCACACAGAGACTCAAGGATGTGAGTAATACACAAACTCACACGCTCCACTTACTCACAATCTCTCATTGCTATTTAATGCTATAAAACATCTGTAATTTTGGATGTGGTAACATTTTTAATAAAAAATAAAAGTAAAATATAAAATTCAGAATTGTAAAATGTGTAAAATGTAATATTATTTTTTAACTACTTTTCAAGTTGATATGTTGTGTATTACCAGCATTTAATTGCATTGAATATCGCATTTAAGTCACTTGAATTAGTAATTTGATATGTTTATATATCAACTTTTTTTATCATGTTTATTATGCAATTTTATATTTGTCTATTTCCCCCCTGTATTCGCCGTCCCACCCCTGGTGAAGGTATAATAAACACTGCGATGTTTTTATCTAACCACTGTACCCAGTTACTGTTATTTGGGAGCAGGTTTTGACTACGTCCAGCTTGGGGTAATTTTGGTCCCCTGGGTGTAGACAGGACTAGGTACGGGGAAGCCGGAACCCCCTGGGGGGAGGTGGTGTGGGTGTGTGGGTGCAAGGCCTCTTTCCCTAGTGTCAGCATTGTTCTTTTCTGTCAGGCTGAGAACCGGTCAACTGAGGCTGAAAGAACTGTATCCAAATTGCAAAAGGAAGTCGACAGACTTGAAGGTATGGCTGCAGCCCGAGTTGCATCGTGCCGCGAGACTAACAAACGACCGTCGACGACGACGGCGTCTGTCTCTCCCCTCCTACTACTACTAAAACATGTTTGGTTTTTCAGCATGCTGGCCTGTACGATCATTAATCCCCAAAATCATCATCTCATCTCCATATTACACTAGTCTAGGACAGCACAAATCCGGATGCCTTTTTTCAGAGTTGGTGGCGGTGCTTGGCTACGTTAGCTAGGCCCCCTGGCATGCAAACTCTACCCCCCAGTGCCCAGTATATTAACCCATCCCCATAGCCAACCCCTACTCCCCTTTCTTTACTCTAGATAGGTCTTGTAAGCAGTATCTGGAAGTCTGGCTATATGGCGTCTCACAGCACCCTTGTTTTTTTCCTCCTTGTACATATTTTTTTTCTCCATTTTTTTTTTGCGTGTGTGTGACTGGGGAAAAAAGTGTTACTTTGCATGTGTTGATGTTCTTGTTTTCTTGGCTGGTTTGCTATGACAGGCGGAGACAACAGTGGAATTGACAATCCGTGAGAATCAGTCTCTGCAGCATTCCGTAGATACTCTGGAAGGTATGTGCCCCGTGTGGCCAACGCAGCTTGACACTCGTATACCTATACCACTCTCATCTACACCACTCTCATCTGCAGCAGCAGCAACAGCAGCCGTAGTAGTAGTATCAGCAGGGTAGTCTTGCCTAACGGAGCTCGGACACCGAGATTATGAAACTCTGAATACGATTTTCGCGCTTGGCTCAAATTTCACGTGAAGATTTGTGAACAAAACTTTGAGTTGAGCATGAAATCCTATTCAATGTTTCGTAATATTGGGTCTGGGTCTGTTGATGTATATAAGTAATGTAGCAATGTTGACGCAGAATTCACGCACATTATTTGGAAATTTATGTAGTTTTAAAGGAATTCAAAAGTGTTGATAAACACGTCAGTTTGCTCATCTGTTAATGCAATCTCGATTCATTCAACTCCAGGTTAGTTATCTTACGGGATGGATATGTTTATAAAAGAAGAAATTAGACGTATTTGGAGTGACCTATTATTCTTTGAAGACTATGATAACATACCTACATGCAAGGACAAATTTTATAGTAAATGATGTCAGGAGAGGTTTGCGTTAATGTGATAAGAGAGGAGGTTTACGGTAATGGAGTGATTTACTTGTTTTATTGTCTTGTTTTACCTCTTTCATGTTCTGATGTTTTCTTGTTTTGCCACTTTATACTCCTTTTGCCACTTACACCCTTTTTAGTTGCTACTAATTTTTAGTCACCATCACCTCTTGTAATACCTAGCGACCTTCACCTCTGTAATACCTAGCGACTTTCCCCTCTGTAATACCTAGCGACCTTGACCTCTGTAATACCTAACGACCTCTATTACCTAACATCTTCACCTCTAACAGATGACGACCTTCACCTCTGTTAATGACCTTCACCTCTATGATTCATAATGACCTTCACCTCTCCTTCACCTCTAACTGTAGTAGATGTGTGTGTCCTGTACTGATTCTGTACCACAAGCCCTATTCCCAATCCCCATACAGTCAGCAATCAAGCTAAACATTGCCCCCTCCATCTTTCACCTTACATATCTGTGTTCTTTAAACGCTATGATTAGAGTTTACACCATATAATACCTCTCCTATGATATTCTTTTGAAACCTTGAATAACGGTGACACTTTGAAAATCAGGTGTCACAATTGAATTTGACAGGGTTAACATTTGCTAGAAACTTATCTCCCTTTAGATACATTACTAATAGAAATAATAGGAGAAAAAAAAGGACATTTCTGGGTAAAGTTTAATCTCGCTCGAAGGTATATGCATTTTTTTCGAATTCTGGTTATGGTGTATTCTCAAAATAGCTTTCAACAGTCGCAAAGCTCTAACCATTGACCCTTCATAACAATATTTAGTGTCATTGCTAATACACAAAACATGCCTTCACATCACACGTATATTCCATGTCATTCCTAATCCAAACCAAACATTTTTCACCATCACATCTTTCATTGTGTGTTTCTCGATTCTACAAGAGACATGGCTCAAGTAGTAAATAGATGTATGTGCATGTATCAACTATGAAATGAAACCGTAACAATAATTTGAATGCATACGTTTACAATGTGTGTTTCCATTTAAGTTAGATTGCATGATATCATTGAAGATCATTATGATCATCTAAGTTGTATACTTCTACTCAACCATTTTCATTACCTTTACATATGCATACGTGAAAATAGAATCTTTAATCTGTGTGTTTTTCAATACAGTTTGATCAATTTACCATTTTGTGTATTAATCCTATTTGTATTTGTGAAACAAAAGAGTGATTTTTTAACAAGCTAATTCCTTATTAATCTTGTTTATATGTGTTTGAATTTGATCAACATACTAAAATGACAAAGTTTACAATACCTTATTCAGATATCATTTTGAAAACTGTAACCGAAAATAAGGAAATTTTTATTTATTTATTTACACACAAAAATAAAGAAGAAGATGGTATTGTAGACTTCCTGTCACAAGTTTTGAACGATCTCATTGATTGAACTGTGGGGTTCATGTTAGACATTGATCTCAAAGTGGACCAAGCTTCTAGTATTATATTGCTCGACTTCTTATGGGACTATGATAATCAATCTGAGACCATTATCAACAATGGATGTCATTGTTCTTCTTCCTGTTTTTGTTACCGTCCTCATGACAATGAATTTTGGAAATTTGACTGCTCGTGGATGGATGAGAACAATTGAAGGACGTAATATACGGTAGTACGGTGCAGTATAGTTTTGGTAGGCTCCAAAATAGAATTTTCACAAGTTTAAATCCTTGGTGTGGGTCGTAAATATTCAGGAGGATATGGATCGTGCACAGTGTACAGTCTTGGTTCATCTGAATCTGCCCTGGCTAATGGGACTTACTATATCAGTTATTACAGGTTATCTGCTAAAATTACTAGACAGGTTTTTAAATACTGTGTCGCAAGTTATTACCCACAAAAAAACCTTCTATTACAATTTTATCATTTAATGATTCACCGGGTGTTTTTAAACAAGAATTTACTTGCTATTTATTTCTCTCATGAATATTTACTTTAGTAATTTCTTATTTAATATGTAAAAACTTTATCAAAGCTTGCAATGTCATGGGAAAATGATGTATTCTGCATCACTTTGGAAGATTTCTCTGACATGAACCCCACAGTTACTGCCCCTTAGTTAGTGGCACACCCTGGTTGTGTGGGGGCGCCACCGTTTGTGCATGATGTGCATGTGCCTGTGTGTTTTCCAGACGAGCTAAGTCAAGTGTCGGAGAAATACCAGGCGCTCAAGCAAGATATGCAGCAGACGCTCGCTGACCTACAAGACATGTACTGATCTAAGTTTTTACCATTTTGTAAAGAAAAAATTGGATATTATTTTTATTTATGGTATTTTAAATTTTATTTTGTATATTAGGTAGACCATATTGAAAGAAACAATGAACGTTTTCATAATCTTATTTTTGGATGTCGATTCCCGATTATTTTTATTTTATTATATAAAGGGAAGTAACTCTGTCATCACTTTGTTACAGCAAGGTTATATCTCAAGGTTCAAATCTTACAATATAATTGTTTCAGTCGCTTTTATTTCTTTTGAGGTTTTGTTGGCCGTGACTTACTAGTAATTCAAAAGATCATTGGATAAATATATTTGCCCTATTTGGACATAATAATAATAATAATGGTAATAATATAGATTTTTAAAGGGCTTGGAGATGATAGGAATGGAGTATAAATTAGTTTTAGTACCGACTGTAATTTTCAAAGTCTTAGTGGGATTTGATTTGGTGGAGACGAGAGACACTGTTGCTTCAATCAATTAGGTCATTGTTTGCCGTGATCTGACTTATCTTTCTTTCACGTATTCCAACACAATCGTTCACGTTTTATTTCATAGTGTGGTCTCACAAACTGACGTCCATGTTTTTGTTCATGTATTGTCGAGTAAATTAGGGTATTGGTGAGTTCAAGGTCATACCGTTTATTTTATTGTTTTAGTGGGATTTCTTTTATTTTTGTGTCTAGCCGACTTGACCACACTAGTGGCTATTAATAGTTTTATTAATTAATGTTCTCTAAACCAGTGAAGGAATTACTAAATTAATTGCATTGCATGGTTTTATTGTGTGTGAATAGATGAGTAGACTAACCTTAAAAAAGAAGATGTTTCATCAATTTATTCATGTGCCACCATTGATCATAAACATTGTACCTTTTTCACCATGAAATTTTTGGCAAAGACGTAAATGTAATGAGGATTATTCTGATCCACTGTATATATAATTCATTGATTTAAATCATTACAAGAGTATGTCATAGTTGCTATTGTGCAAGAAGTCTTGAATTCGAAATTGCTCCACAAACTGGAAGTTTCCTTCCCTAAGCGATCACCATAAGATGTGCTGTCTGAGCTCTTGCAGCACAGGTATCAACCTTGGTTCATCAGTACCAGCCGGTGCTTGCAGGTTTACTGCAACACCAATGGGCAGTGTTGCAGGTTTCCGCCTGCCTGTAAATTCTGACAATTAACAGCCGTGATGCAAACGAAAATTAATCTTGAAAGCCGTTCTGTTCTAATCCCCAATATTAACTCATCAATATCGATGTTACTTGTTGGTTGAGTTAATACCAGTTTCCTCCTGTCGCAAATGGGTGGAATACTCCTGCAGTGACGTAAAGCAAGAACTAGATTAACCCTCTCCATGCTGGAGGCAACTTGAGATGCCCTAAAGAGCAGTATCTGTGTCTTAATCGAGCAGGGAGAGGGTTAATACATAAGCCTGACCAGCCGCAGTATGAGCGAAAATAATCTTGAAGACTGCTCTAAGCCCCCATATTCATAGGAACAAATGTTAAAAGGCGAGTTGTTCTGACCGGGTTACTTTTCCCTTCCAGATGAACTACTGGCCGAGAAGGAGAAGTACAAGTCCATCAGTGACGAACTGGACCAGACTTTCGCAGAGTTGGCTGGTTATTAAAAGCGTTTTCTTCCCTCTATCACTGGCCAAATGGATTTTGTAGGCTGTTCAAAAAAATTATCAATTTTGGAAATCATGTTGTAAAGTTATCTCTCGGTGCCTCTTCTCTTCTGCCTGTTATTTTGAGTGCGTGAAGCGAAAAAAAAATACACGAAAAAACGGATTACCAACATAAAGACATGTATACATATTTCTTGCTTTCACTTACACCTCTCATGAATTGTACAGAATAACCAGTATACATGTTCTGGGCCCTGCCAAAAGTTCCCAGGGGACATTATGGGAGTTGGAAGTGCAGATTTCTCGACATGAATATACCTCCTATAGATTCATTTTTCGAATCCTCCACCTTAACTCTGCACACGACTGCCAAACTGGCGTGTCTATCCAGCGTAATCTGTCGCCAATTAAAAAACGCGGAAGCGATGGTGACCGAACTGCCGACGTCTGGACGACTGCACAGAGAGAGAAGATCATCTCTCTCATGGTGTCCCCCCGGCTCCCTTTTGGCAGAAAAAAATCCGTGTAAGTAGAAGTGGGACAATATGGACTTGTTTTGCCGCTGGTTTGGCTCAGAAGGTCACGTGAGTGATCGCTATCCAGGTCACCTTGTTCGATGCTGAGAAGAATGTGTTGTTTGACATGTGTCCAGTAAGATCATAGCTGCCGAGGACTGCGACACCCATAGTCTTGTACATTGACAACCAAATCCACCATGTTTTTGATATAGACATATTAGTTTAGAAAACTTTGCATGCGATCAAAGATCACGGAAAATATGTACATGTATTTATTTTGACCCAGATACAATTTTTTTTTATTATTATAATTCTTATTTTCTGCAATGCTCGTCTTGTCTTGGCTAGTGTCTTTCAGCTGTCTTTGATCGAGATCTGCTGAGAATGCAAATTGTTTATTTTCTGTGCTATATTGTAACTTTATTTCGTATAAGGTGAAAAATGCGCATTTAATCCCAAGAACTGTGTACTTATTGAATTGTCATAATGTATATTGAAATAACTATCGTGAAAAGGAAATGAAAATTTTGTACTTTGACTTGTAGTGAATATCCACATAACAACATACAACTATTGTATCAAGTTACATATAGAACCCTAGCCATGGCTTTGCTGCATATCCTGGGTATTGCCATTGTTTTTTAACAATAAAAATCATCTACTTCCCATCATATGCTTTGTTTGTTTTCGTTATGTTGGACACAACACAGTCCCAGACAACAGACTGGCTATTGGATCCCTGGTTGTGTCGTACCAAAAGATGTTAAAAGGTGGTACTTGTTGTTTCCCTGCTTGGCGCTCTGCATTAAAGGGGTAAAGCAAGGACTGGCCAGCTTGGAGTCGGTATACTGTGTCTGAGTGGGGTATCATTGTACTATCTGCGACATGATATTCTAAGTGAACTAGCACTATTCATCTGGTGGAAATCCAGACTAGTCAAGCAGTAAATATGCATGCAA